>JAXBDA010005029.1:0-26232 GCA_036023075.1 Gaultheria prostrata
TTTCGCACAGGTCTTTTGCTGTATAAGAGAGTAGTTTTTGAGGGGAATAATCATCGAATTGTTTTGTAAAGACTTGTAACCAAGGACGAGAGCTCCTTTGGATATTGGACGAGAGTTCCAAGCCCCTCCACTCTGCAATTTTCCTTTCTTTTCACACGTCTTCCACATTTCCATAGCAGTCCTGCTATCAGTGGGCCGGCCTTTTTTGTATAGGTAACGGGGGAAGAAATGACGCGGGTGATGTACTATAAGGGCTTTTTCGGCATTTAAAAATATTTTTACCTTGCCGTGCAAACACTTTTTCGCCTGGACCAAGAGGGAATTGAGTACAATTTTCTGTACCGGCCCGTACATAGCCCATTTTTTTTCTTTATTCCTGGGTAGAGACGGAAGGATACTTTGAGCCACGGTACATTCATTTTTTAAAATTATATTTGTTTCTGATTGACGGGGATATTTCCACTGTAAAAATGGCAATAGAAAAGTGCGGGTTTTGCCATATCCCGATCCCATCCCTAAATTTTATTCCCAGTCCCGCCCTTAATTCGACCGGGTGATGCATGGATTTAGGGATGGTAACGGGGCGGGTTTTGATGACCCCGGTCCCGATCCTAAAATTCCCGGACAACCCCTAACCCGACCGGGTAATGTATGGGTACCCCTGCACCCGCCCTATCAGGTAACGAGTTTACCAGCTCCGCCCTATTTTTTTTATGTATTAAGAAAATATGTTTTAGACACGGGAAATTTTCAAAAAAGCCCCTGAACTTTCAGCCAATTCTAAAACAGAACCCTAGATTTTAGCTGTCAACAAAACTACATCTGAACTTTATATTTCCTCAACAAAAGAAAAAAACCTTGTCGTACCATTTCGTCAATTTTTTGACATATGGCACTTAACGTTAACTGTTAAATAGTTAAACTACATGTTTTGGAATCCGACGACTATGTTCACAGATCTCTTCCGCACATATATATCTGTGGGGCCCATTTCCATGTCACACATGAGAAATCTAAACCGTTTCCTAACTTTAAAATAATTAAGTGTGCTCATCATAAAATCAACTCAATTGGATACCCGTAAATGCTTGATTTATTGTTTCAATTTTTTATTCATAATTCAAGGATTGGAATTCTGAATGAAAACAATGGATCAAGCGCTTACGGGTATGCGATTGTGCTGATTTTTTATGAGCCCAATTAAAAATTATTTTAAAATTAGTGAACGGTTTTGATTTTTCGTGTGGAACAAATTAATGCCCCCCACCCCCCATAAATGGCCCCTCTATGCACAATGGACTTAATCAATTGGATCTTTGGGGCCCTACAATCCCTTGAGAACAGATGGGCCTGTGGGGCCCATTTCTGTGTCCCACACGAAAAATCCGAAACCGTTCACTAATTTTAAAATAATCTTTTAAGTGGGTCTGTGAAAAATCAGCTCAATCGGATATGCGTAACTCTTTGATCCATTGTGCCATTGGATCATGATTTTACTCATAAGTTACCGTTAAGCGTCATCCATCAAGAAATTGATAGAATGAGACAGTAGGGATTTTTTTATTGACGGACTATAAAGTTCAAGTGTAGTTTTGTTGACGGTTGAAGTCCATGTGTTTTTGTTTTAGAATTGCCTAAAAGTTTAGGGGCTTTTTTGAAATTTTCCTGTTAGACTTCAAAATTAGTGAGCACAAATAATATAAAGTTCACAAAAATAACTATTACAGCTTAACCAAAATCTACTATTTAGAAGGAAAATGAAAAATAATTACAATATGATGTGGTATTTTAGTTGTAAGGATAAAAATATACGAATAAAAATAAAATTTTATGCATTGAAGAGAGAATGTAATTTCATAATCATTTATGTATTGGAGCGGGAGCAGGGGCGAGTATCGGGGTGGGGTGACCATTCCCTTGCCCCTACCCTAACCCTGGCGATAGTCAAATTGGTAGCGCTTTATGATCATACATGGTGATATTATAGGGAGTCAAGTTGGTAGCGTAAAAATCGGAATTTATACGTTCATATGTTGAAAAACGAGTACGTGTACCCCGTCCTCTGATCTGGATGTTTTGGGGCATTTATAGTCAAATTCACGAAAAACTCAAAACATAAAGGTTGTAGCTTACGAAAGTTTAAGCAACTTTCATATAGAACTTATTCCGATCCGAGATACGTACAGAAAGATATGAAGTTTTAAAGAAAGGTTTCTGTGCTGTTTCGGGACAGTTAGACGAAACTGTCTTCGGATCCATTTTGACCTCGTTTAAGATGACCGTCAGACTTTTCACAAAACATAAAATTTGTTCATAATTGGATTCCCTATAATTCTATTAATTTTTGGAATTAGTTTGCTATTTTTATTATTTAAAGTTGCTGACTGCCCTATCTTTGCGAAACTACCATGTACGACTTATTTGTGCCATCGGGCTAAATTGTCTGACTTGTGTGATATGTGGGCGTGCATTGAAGTAGAAATCATATTTCTGTCCACATTTATTATTTGGGTAATTTAAATGGATGGATTATGTTAATTAATATCAAAACAAGATTGTGGGTGGGACGCATCCGGTATGGGTTTTGAGCCATGCGTGGTTTATACTTTTTGGTAGCTTTGCTGTGTGATCGGGCGCCGAAAGTATACTGTGGGTGGGAATCGATACCGGATAAAGACTGATCAATGAGTGATCAATCGTGAGCCATGCGCAGTATACTTTTAGGTAGCTTTGTTGTGTGATCGGGCGCTGGAAGTATATTGTGGGTAGAGGCTGGTGACTAATGATGTGACTTTTGGGGAATGAGAAGTATAGATTGAAATACGATAAGCATGACTGTGTTGAGGAACAAAGTGATACTATGGAACTTGTGATTGTGTCATTTGTTTATATTTTTTTATGACATGTTATTAAATCTCATCTTTACGTGCTTTTAATGCTAGTAATTGTTATATGAACATACTTTAGTAACGGGGTAGTTTGGGTATCCTATTGAGTGCAATTTATCACTCACGGTGCTACTTGTGTGGCCCCTGGTGTCCCCCAACGCCAGATACAGAGGGAGATGAAGCGCCTGCTGATTTTGAGGCGATAGAACGAGAGATGGATATGGCGTGACGGAGCCGTGGCTCTACCAGTAGTTAATTAGTTAGATGGCTCTGTCATTCTCTTTTTCAATTGAACTTTAAATAATTGTTTAAATTTTTAGCCAGTGTTTGAAGTTAAATTATTTCGGTTAAAGTTTGAGGTTAATTTATTTCGGTTGTAATAGATTAGTTACTTTTTAATTTATTGTTGGAGAATTTATATTTTGAGATTTAATGAAGTTATGATTTTTTTAGAATAAATGAATGAAATCTATTTATTAACGTACCCAATTTTCGGGGCGTTACATACTGGCTTCCCTCGAGGGAAGCACTATCAACACACTTGATAGTGCTTTTCTACATTTTTTGCTTGAAAAATGACTTGAAAATGGGGTATTTGAGTGAGTGATGGATGATCAGGATGCATTCTGGAATATGAGTGATGAATAGATGATTTTAGACTTGGTTTGATGGTAATATGGAATGGAAACTGTGATTTTCTATGAACCCATGTAGATTGGGCCTTCAAAATGGGATTTTAGAGTGTGTAGGTACTTGAAATGATGTGATTAATGAGAAATAGGGACTGATTGAGGTTAGAATATGGGTTTGGGGTGATTTAAGGACAGTAGGCTTGAAGAGAGGTGATATTTCTAAGGACCATGTGATTTAGGGCTTAGAAAGGGGGTTTTAAGGTGTTTTTGAGCTTGGAGATGATGGAGGATAGTGGCTATGGAGGAGAGAAGCTAAAACGTGATTAGAGAGATGAAAGAGAGTATTTGAGGACAGATTGTGGGTCACCCAGACCATAGGTGGGGATGGGCTTTTATATAGATGAAAAATGAGAGGGAAAAGTGAGATTAAAATTCAAATGGAGGGTTAGGGGTCACCTAGAGGCCATTAGGGGTTAGATTTAGGAAGATTCGGGGGCTGACGGGTGGTTATTTGCAAAGGAATATCATCATTTGGTGTTAGAGAATCTCTGCAAAATCAGCTGTGCGTATGAGGTATGAGCGTTCAAAGAGGGGGGGTTTGAGCGGTCAAAGAGGGGGCTTTGAGCAGGTTGGGTTTTGGCTGTTTTGGTGAGTTTTGGTTGGTTTTCAAGCATTCCTCAAGTTTCGAAGGCATGTTTGTTGGTCCAACTTCATCATTGGGATTGCTAGGGACTTTTCGAGGTTCAAATTAGGGTGTCTACACTCCTACCCGTTACCCAAAAAAATGAAAAAAAAAAAAATCCTATCCTATCGGTGTGGGACAAGGCGGGTTCGGGGCGGGGCGGGCTCGATTGCCAAGCCTAGATGGATACCCCCTGCCCCGCCCCCATCGGGTAACGAGTTTACCTGCCCTGTCGCGCTCCTATTTTTTTTACATACTAAAAAATATAATTTTGATTCCGAAATTAGTGAGCACAAATATTAAAATTTCACAAAATTAATAACAATCACAACTTAACCAACATTCACTATCGATAAGGAAAATGAAAAATAATTTATATGTAGTGTGGGATTCTAGTTGTATGGTAAAAATATGAGAATAAAAATAAAATTTTATGTATAAATTTTTTTCGTGGCGGACGGGTACTGAGAAGTGGTGACGTCTACCCTAACCCGGTCAGAGTTTTTTAATTCTCCCATACCCCTATCCTATACCCGAAAAATTAAATAAATACCCGCTCTACTCCGCCAGGGAGAAAGATGGTTTTTTTTTTGAGAAATATCATTAAAACATCAAAGTAGTACAACAAGTGATCCAAATAAAAAGCACATTGTCCAGAATAAAACAACAAAAGACAAGAACACTAAGTGAAGGGCTAAGAAGCAATTCCATCACCGGTGTTCGGGTGAGGAATAAAAGTGGCCAAAGCGTGTAAGTGAGCCCGCTGGGGATTCTGGCGCGCAACCTTCAATATTCTACAAAAAGACAGCTTCGAAACTTGAGTTGACAGATTGCATAACAAAAACGTATCATGATGATGACACACATCGCTCCTTGCTGTCTTCATATAATGCCATTAAAACAATCAGAAAAAATATAAACCACATTATAATTTTAATCCCTATTCCAGTGGCTTATTTATCCACTAAAAATAAGAACAAAACTCTTATCATGAAAAACGTTACTTATTAAGGGAGTTTCTAATCCCCAAGGAGTTTTAAGGTTTCGAACTTTTTGTTGTCATAGTACTATAAAAAATGTCTCTCCTTACGTATGTAATCACGTTATTTGGTTCCTTCCATAATGCTTCATAGAAAATGTCCTTTCTACGAGAATATTTGCAACTATGTCAAACAATTTTAAATGACTAACTAAAATAGGGAGTAACTGGAGTGAATACATGAAAAAAATAAATAGGTTTTGTTTGTCTGCTGATGAAAAATAAGGGAAACCGCAAAGGCCTAAACGTGAACGTCAAGGCCTGAGCGATCTAATGCGGGCGTGCCAGGACTGGATTGCAGTCCAATTGTTGAGATAGGTCTCGTGCCTTCTCCTGACTTCGTATCTTAAGCGATTGGCGTGATCCAAAGGGCAGAACCACGCGAGTTCGTCGTGCCTTAATGAAAAGGACTTATAATTTCCCAAACGATTTGGAAAATGGATAAAAACGAGATAAATTGAAGGCCAAACTTCATTAATCAAAATTAACAAAGGCTTGGAGTACAACGGAATATGAAAATGGACGAGTGCTAGTCTGAGCTAAGCAAACGTTTTGAACGAAAAAAGGAACAAAACAGTAAAAATTCCACGAGAGTGGAGGGATAGAACTCTGAGTAGAGTGATTGTAAGCGTGAGCTTTGTGGTTGAGGAACCCGTAATCCTTCCTTGATTTGTGAATTTATAGACCATGGGTTCATAATCTTCTGTTAATGCTTTTTGAATTTCAAATTCTCTTATCAATGAATTTGTTATTCGGATTGGAGATAGAATTTCATTTTAATCCGTTAACCTCAATTTTTGAAATTCAATTCAGACCTTGTAATCTTTCCTCCCAAATCGCATAAGCTCATAGCCGAAGAGTCCATCTTGAGCAGGCCTCTTTGCCCTCTAACCGTTATCCCTTAAATCATGGGTTTTTCAACGGTAAAAGAGGCCTAAGCCTTGCCAACTCTTATCCTTTCACGTTGGGAAGTTTTGTAACAATCTTTTCCCCTTTTCTAGGGATTAAACCCTTATCTTTATCCATTTTGGCTTCACTAAATATTTTCAGAAATTAATTAATTTCTCGTTTAGATTGAATCCAAGCCGGCTTAAGTGATTGGATTGGACCTTGTTAATTTTTCAAGGCCTTTATGCCTCAGGCCCATCAGGCCTAATTTAGTTGCTTTTATCACTGACCAAAGCCCTTGGTTAATTTTGCCAAATTTGGGTGTAAACATTGCCCCCTCATGTCTCAATTCTTTGGCTAAGTTTGAGACATAAATAAACGAATTTGGTCTTATCGGCTTACATACATAACGGCACTTTCAAATGACCTACAACGTTTCTAAGGGCTCTTGATCTTAATCCCAATTGGCATTTAAACCCTCCGTTATGATCTAAACAGCTCTTTAGGTTTTCTATTGCCAATTAAGACTCTTAAGCCGTAATAACTCTAGGCTCAAAAGGACAGGTGGCTTAACCCCGTGCCTTTACCTGTCATTAATTATCTTCCCCGTAATTATGAGAAAGAGAGGTTGAGCTTTGGGATTTGATCAAAAACCCCTCTGAGTTATCTTGTAAGCCCCTTTTTTACCGTTACCATTTCTCTTGATTACGGCATCCATACTCTTTCTTCTCTTCTGAATTCTTCTAAACTCTTCTTTCTTCTGTAACAAACCCTACACGTAGACCGACATTTGAGATTTCATAATGGCTTCGAGAAAAGATGTTTCCTCGTCGGAAACTCACGTTGTGCAAGTTACAACCCTGATAGAGAAACTTCAAATCACGATTAACCACAATACCCTCATTCCATCATCCATGGCGGAGTCTGGCATGACTTTGGGTCCTTCTTTTTACGGTGAGTTTCCTGAATCCCTTGCTAGCCATTATCCTCAAGTTGATAATGATCCCTCACCCTTTAACTCTGTCTCGCCTGATTGGAAAAATTATTGGAAGTCTTCTCCTTTTAGAGTTTGGCCCAAACCTGATAAAAAATACCTCGAGTGGTTAGACCGAATGGCTAGGACCAAAGGTAAGGCTTGGAAGGATATTGGCATCTATGATGCCATTATGCTTAGCCGTACCCTTATTGACATGGATAAGGCCCTACTTCTTTCAGCTGCTCAGTTCTGGTGTAACTCTAACAACTCTTTTCATTTTAAGACTGGGATGATGGCCCCTACCATTCAAGATATCTGTTTCCTCACATGCCCATGGTACAGAGGCCAATTGTTTCCTTAGTCAGAAAACTCCTGTCTTTGAGTACCCCGAAGGCAAAAACCTCTCTTACACTTTTTGGGTTGACAAATATTATGGTAAATGAGAGGTCACTGATGAAGAAAATGTGGTCTTTCTAATCTATTGGCTCAACAAGTTCATTTTCTGTGTGTCTTCAAACCTGATTACCAAAGATTTCTCTGATTTGGCTAAGGCTCTTGCCTCTGGACAGAACATCTCCCTTGCCCCCATAGTGCTGGCTTACTTGTACAGGGGAATGTTTCAATTGATCGAGAATTCCTTTGCCTTTGCTGCTGGCCCAATGTGGATTATGACCCTTTGGCTTTGGTCCTATTTCCCGCACATGGCTCCCTCTATAGTAAAGAAAGAGGAAAACACTTGCTATGGCCTAAACTTCTCCAAGCCTACAGCCAAGGACCATACTTTTGAGGACTGTTTTACCTTTTTCTATCAAGACCTAATTACGTTGGAGAAAGGTTTCACTCTCTTTCTCAGGGATACAGTCCCTTCATGGCTGAAAAATTCTCTTAGCTGTCCCACTCCTGATTCTGACCATCAAGAAATCTGGGCCAACTTTCTCATTTTTAGAGATCTGCTGTATGGTCTGAGTGGTACAAGCACAAATGACAAGTGCGGAGTAGAATTTTATAATGCAGCCCAATTTGCTCGACAATTTGGACTTTATCAACTCATTCCAGCTCCCCCATATTATTCCCTCAATGATATTTTTGACCTTTGGTCAAAAATACCTCAAAAGTCTTTGGGATCAGTCAAAGCTGGTTTTGATGCAACAAAGTCCTCTTTCAAGCTTTTTCCCTTTAAAGAAGTACCTGGGACTTCAAAATTCTTTGAGGATTGGTGGTCCACTTATATCAGCCTTTCCTTTGCCGAGCCTCTGGACAAAGTTTTAGAAAAGATCAAGCCTCCTCCCTCACCTAAAGCGGCTAAAGAAGCTGCTAAGGCTGATGTTGCAAAGGCTTCTGATTCGAAGGATGAGACCACTTCCAAAACTAGATCAAAAGCTGAGACCATTTCCACCACTGTTGAAAAGAAAAGAAGAGGTAACAAGAATTTCATTTCTTCTATTGTTATTGAGTCCTTGGTTTTTCATACCGAATCTGTTGCTTTTGGACAGCTGAAACTGGGAAAGGGAAATCTGTTTCCAAGTCTCAAAAAACTGATGTTGGATCTAAGGCCTCTAAGCAATCCGAAGAGGTAACTCTTTCTTGGCCTTGATTTCAACTTACCCATTATATTGTGTTCTGACTTGATCTGATCTTTCCATACCTTGACCACTAAGACTGTAGCTGGAAGGACTAGGAGCAAAACTAGCTCTCCTGATGAAGGGAAATCTTCCTCTGTTCAGGTCTAGTTTTCCTCATCAGTACTGTTTCTCCTTTCTTATCCAATCTCTGTCTAGGCCTTGTTTTGAAATTCTTTGAAAAACAAGCCCCTCCTAGGAAAAAGACCCCTACTAAGAAAAAGGTGAAGGCCAAGGTTGTTACCAACACTAGTGAAGATACGGAGAAGAAGAAAACCAAGGTAACATCTAGGCCTTCATGTTTCTCTATTTTCTTTTAGGCATGACTCCATTGGACTTAACTAACCTTTTATTTTCAGAACGTTGAAGATGACCTTTCCATGGAGAAGGTCCAGATTGAAATTCCTGGTGACGATGAAGATACTGATGAAGATGCTTCCTCTCGCTCTCCTTCCATGGCCGACCTATCTCGTGACATCTCAAAAGCTGCAAAGGCTGTTGCTTCAAAATGTGAAGGCTCTAAAGGCGAAATTTCTTCTCAGTCTCCCGTCAAAGAAACAATTTTAGTAGTGCCAAGAGAAAAGCCTTTTCGAACAGGCTCTGGTGCCCTTGAGGATCCTATTCAACTCTTCTCATGTCTACAAAATTTGATTAAGTCCTCCGTGTCTAGAACTTCTGGGAGTGCTGCCTCTTCTACTCATCCTGTCTTTAGTCCTGAAGATATTGCTGTTGCAAAGGAGATTTAAAGGCTGCTTTAGGGAAGAACATCAAAGTTGTGTTCCATCCTGGTTGTATTCCCCTGGTACATAAGGCTTTAGATGTCTTGTCACAGGCTCAAGCCCTAGAAGGTTCAGCAGGGCAGTGGCTTCAGAATCTCCTTACCGACCTCCCAATTTTGAACAAGCAACATGAAGAAGCTTCCCATGCGATAGTACAGATTGATGAGAAATTGACTGACCTTACTAGTATACAGAAAGATGTACAAGATGGCCTGAACTCTTGGGAATCTTTAAAGAATGAAAAAGAAAAAGCCTTCAAGTCAAGACAGAAGGCTGCTGATGAAGTTCAGGCCTTGGAGATTCAGTTGCAAGAAGCCAAGCAAAAGCTCTTAGAGGAAGAATCGCGTATCCAGACCTTGAAGGAGTGAGAAACAAATCTGGTTGAAACAGCGACCCTTCTCAAATCCCGTTTCCTGCCTTTGAAGACCACAGAACCCAGCCTTATTTCCAAAAAGGCGGAGATGCACACCAAACTTGAGAATGTTCTTTCAATTTGGCAGAGTTACAGGACTGAGCTTTCTGATGCACTCTGAGTGAGCTTGTAATAACTCTAGTTGCTACTTTTATTTTTGCTTGCCTAGCCTTGAACATTTCCTTTAAAAGGCTTGAGGCGTTTGTTTAAGTTTCTGTTGGATAATGGTCTGTTTTTGGCCAAAACAATTTCTAAGGCCTTGCTCTTTTGCTAGCCTTAGAACTTTCAAGCCTTAGGTTTTATGCGTTTGGCATTTCACATGGCTTTCTTTCTCCAAAATCTCCCATTTCCCACATGCTAGGAGTATAATGTTTCAGAAATTTGCCATTTGTTGTATGCTTTAGCATCCCTTTACCATTTAAATCCATTAACAGGTATACATTGCCCCTAAAGACTTGACAGATCTGATAAGGACCTTCCCATGTTGGGGACCATTTTCCATACTTGTTGTTTTTCTGTCCTAGAGGCAAAACGGCTTTCCAGACTAGATCCCCTTCAGTGAAGCTCTTTCTCCTTACTCGTTTATCATAGGCCTTTGCTATTTTGCATTTTTGAACAAGTATATGATCAAAGGCCGCTAGCCTAACTTCATCTAGGTCTTCTAGTTCCATGAGCATGGCCTGAGTATAGTTTGCTGAAGTTAAGCCATTTTGAAAAGCCCTTCTTGCTGACTTGACTGTCACTTCCATGGGTAGGACTGCATCATGTCCATACACCAGCATGTAGGGTGTGACATTAGTTGCTTCTCGCTTGGAAGTTCTATAGGCCCACAAGGCCTCAGATAAGGTTTCATTCCAAGTCCTAGGGTTTTTTTCTATCATTTTCTCAATGATTCCAACCGGAATTTTATTTGTTGACTCAGCCTGCCCATTTCCTTGTGGGTAGTAAGGGGATGAGTAAGAAAAAGTAATCTTATACTGATGAGCGAAAGCCTGTACCAACTGCCTATAAAACACTGTACCCCTATCAGCCACTAAGTGTTCAGGAATTCCAAACCTATGGATAATCCTTTCCTTAATGGCTTTGATGACAGCCTCTTGAGTTACTGACTTTAATGGGATCGCCTCTGCCCATTTTGTAAAATAATCAGTGGCTACCAAAATATAAGTATGGTTCTTAGAAGAAGGGGGGTAAATTTTACCAATCAAGTCTAAGGCCCATCCTCTAAATGGCCATGGTTTTACGATGGCCTGAAAGTTAGCTGCTGGAGCATGTTGATCTGTCCATGAGCTTGACAGGCCTGACATTCTTTAGAGAAACGGTTACAGTCCTCAAGAATTCTGGGCCAATAATACCCATATCTCCTTATAAGCCATCTCATTTTTTTCCTGATTGGTGGGCTCCACAAACTCCCTCGTGTGCTTCAGCCATAACTTGCATCATTTCTAGTCCATCAAGGCATTTCAAAAGAAGATCATCCTCCATACTCTTTTTATAAAGGTCATCACCAATCAACAAATAACTGGCTGCTCTCCTTCTTGTCTTCCTTGAGGCTTCTGTATTAGGATTTTTCAAAAAGAGGATAATGGGATCACACCAATCTTTACGTATTTCCCCTTCATGGCTTTCATCATCAGAAGTGGGATCTGCTGTGAAAACCTCCAGGCCTAAACCTCTCCTCTTGACTGAAGGTAAAAGTCTTTTTCGGACTGTTATGACCTTATGTAGTGCCCCCGGGGAGAGTTTTAGGCCTTTAGAGGCTTGAGCTAAACTATTAGCCTCTTCATTCATACGCCTTGGCACATGTTTTACCGAGACATCATCAAAATCTTGGAGAAGTTGCATAGCAGCCATGTAATAAGGGGCTAATTCTTCACTATAGCATTTAAATGTTCCTGCCATGTGATTTATGACTAAGTTTGAGTCTCCTATGACCTCAACATATCGTGCCCCCAATTCTCTAAGAATTTCAAGGCCTATCACCACTGCTTCATACTCAGCTTGATTATTAGTACATTGAAAGTCAAATTGAAATGAAAGTTCAGTCCTTAGGCCTAGTGGGGATATGATGATAATACCACAGCATGAGACTTCTTGGGTTCTAGAACCATCAAATAAAAGAATCCAAGGTTTTAACGAAACCTCCAATGAATCTAGGCCTATATTATTTTCTGGATCAACATCTAGACAGGGATGATCTGCCATGAAATCTGCTAAGGCCTGGCCTTTTACAGCCTTTTGAGGCACGTATTGGAAACTGAATTCCATTAAGGCCAAAGACCATTTTCCAATTCGGCCTCGTAATAATGGCCGTGTTAACAAATATTTAATCAAGTCGGTTTTACTCATGATGTAAATTGAAACAGGAAGCATGTAGTGCCTCAATTTTATTGCAGAAAAATATAAGGAAAGACATAATTTTTCAATGGAAGAATATCTTTTTTCACAAGAAGTTAACAATCTACTCAAATAATAAACGGCCTGTTCTTGGCCTTGTTCATTGTCTTGAGCCAAGAGACTTCCAATTGAATCTTCAGCCGCAGAAATGTATAGCTTCAACGGCTTGCCTTTGATTGGAGGCATTAGAACTGGAGTAGTTGATAAGTATCCTTTGATTGCTTCAAATGCTTCCTGATGGCAGGCCTCCCAAATGAAGGCTTCATGATCCTTCAACTTGAGTAATGGTGAAAAGGCCTTAACTTTTTCTGCTAGATTTGAGATGAACTGCCTGATAAAATTTAATGACCCTAAAAGTTGCTGTAATTCCTTCTTGGACCCGGGAAGTTGAGCTCCTATTAAGGCCTTTGCTTTGTTCTTATCCACTTCAATGCCTCGTTGATGCACCAAAAATCCCAAAAAATTGCCTGCAGAAACTCCAAAGGCACATTTCAAAGGATTCATTTTCAAGTCAAAGTCCTTCATTCGAGTGAAGGCCTTTCGTAAATGGCCAAGATGCTCATCGTAGGACTGAGATTTGACTACCACATCGTCAATATATATTTCCATAAATTGACCTAAGAAGTTATGAAACATAGAATTCATGGCTCGTTGGTAAGTGGCACCAGCATTTTTAAGGCCAAAGGGCATCACAACCCATTCAAAAGTGCCTAGGGCCCCTGGGCATCTATAGGCAGTTTTGGCCGTGTCTTCTTCATCTATAAAAATTTGGTTATAGCCTGAATGGCCATCCATGAAAGTCAGAATTTTGTGTTTTGCTGCTCCATCTACTAACAAGTCTGCCACTGGCATTGAGTACTCATCTTTTGGGGATGCTAAGTTTAAATTACGAAAATCTATGCAGACTCTAATTTTGCCATTCTTTATCACGACAGGAACTATATTAGGAAGCCACGTGACATACCTTGCTGTGCGTATGAATCCAACTTTGAGTAGCCTTTCTATCTCAGCCTTAACTTGCAGTTCCACCTCGCTTGACATTCTTCTGGGTGGCTGTTTGAAAGGTCTGAATCTTTACTGAATTGGTAACTGATGCTCTACCAATTCTCTGGACAGTCCTGGCATTTCATCATAATCCCATGCAAAACAAGTCTTGAACTCCTGTAAGAGTTGAATGAATTCCTTCTTCACTTCTTCTGGGAGGAGTTGGTTGATATAAACAGGCCTAAAATTTTCCTCATCTCCAAGATTAATCTCATCTAAGGGGTCCTGGACGTCAGCCGTTAGGTCATCAAGTTTGGCTGGTGCAACTTCTAGGTCTTCAAGCTGAATAACATCAACATCTTCATCTTTATTCAGGCCTTCATCTTCGTAAATAAATTCGGCTGCATCAACTGAGTTATTTTCCTCTTCACTGAATAAATCCTGCATCCTTCTCTCTACCAGGTAAGCATTAAACCTGGCTGACATAGCCTCAAGGGCCATGTCCTTTTCAAACTCCAAGGGATGTGCTGTCATTAGAACATAATCTAATAGTTGGAGTTATTGGCCTATGAGCATCTGGGCCAATTAACTCTTTGTATAATCCTTTCAGTTCTTTAGCTGAAGGATTTGGTGTTAAGGATACCACTTTGTGGTGGCCATACTTGTCTAGGCCTGCCACCTTCATAGGACCAACATCAGAATCATAAAGTCTAGCCTCTACATGGTTGGTTGTTGCAAGGAAAGGCCTGTTGTATGCCCAAACTACTTCTACTTTGTCTCCGTTCCAAAAAATTAAGCATTGGTGTAGGGAAGATGGGATTGCCATACAGGCATGAATCCAGTCTGTGCCTAGTAAAACATTATATGTAGAACGAGAGTTTATCACAAAAAAATGGAGTAGTTAGAGTTTTGGTACCTACTGTGAGCTTCATGATGATAATGCCTTGACAAGCCGTGACACCTCCTGCAAAATCTGTCAAGCTTGCACTAGAGGCGATCAAATCTTTATCTGTCTTACCAAGTTTGTGCATCATGGTCCTTGGCAATAGGTTAGCAGCGAAACCATTGTCTACTAATAAACGGTTAACAGGCATGCCATCCAAACATCCCGTCAAATACAAAGGCCTGATATGGTTAGCCGTTTTAGAAGACGGTTTTTCAAATTGAACAACGGCTGCTGTCTTCACGGCCTCTTTCTCAACTTTTTATGCAAAAATGGTTTCAGTGGTTATATGGTCAGCAGGTCTGGGTGACTCTGTAAGGATATGGACTGTTTCTCCCAACTCTATAACATCCCCTTCCATGACTTGAACTTGATTTTCCTTGGCCTCTAGTTCCATTGGTAAGATAACCACCATATTGCAAGGCTTTGTAGCACTAGACCTGGGTTTGAACTCTTTCGCCATTGGATTTAAACAAGATTTCCCCCCGAACGTTAATTCCTTAGGTAAAACCGTAAGCTTTTCTGGAGCAAATTCCAGTTTCTTAGGAATAAATTTAGGTTTCTCAGGCTCTATATGTTTTCCTTGCTCTTCAAGCTTGAACTTCTGTTGGTATCTCGTTGGATGAGGAGTTTCTGGTACAACTTGTTCTACGAACCTCTCCTTAGGCTTTGCTTGCGACCTAATGTTGTAATAATTAGCGTCGCCCCAAGCGTAGGGCTAGGTCGGTTGTAGCATAATAACTCGGAAGTCAGAGGTCGAATCCACAGGGAAGGGTCGGAGCTAGTTAGAGATTTACTTTACGGTAGGGGTTTTGACATTAGGACGGCCAACCTTTTTGGTTTGGTTTGGAGTTCTCTCTACTTGAAAATTACTAGAAAATAAAGATGTAACGATAATTAAAAGAGGGCAAGGTCTAGGAGTTTATACCACCCATGACTACGGATATTTAATGGCTCTCAACTATAACTCAAGTGAGAGACAAAATCACTTGCTCTCACTCGGAAGATTTAACAACGAAACTCAATTTGGGTTTAACAATGGGATAAGTTCTTTGAGGCATTTTTACAAACATTTAGAATGCCATAGCTCCAAGCATCATGTGTGGCAAGTGGTCAAGCCCTTGCCTACACAAGATAAAAAAGGTTAACAATTCTAAGTTTTGATACATAAAACTTGAACTCACCCAATGAAAACCCATTTTTATCACATGAATGAGGTTTGGAAATGGAAATAAACCCAGTCAAGCATTTTATCGAACACCTAGAGTGCCATGGTTCAAAGCATTGTGTGTGCCAAGGTTCTTTGTCTACACCCAATCAAAGAAGTTAACAACCCTAAGTTTAGACCAAAAATAGGAGTTTAATCCATTCACAAATCCAACAATAAACACAAAAACGTGAAAAGCCATCAAAACACCGAAGTCATGGAGTGATTTTCACCCCATGACCAAGCCTAAACTACTACTCAAACATAGAAGAGGAAGATAAGAAAATGATGAAAATTACACTAGACATTGATGAGCTAAAGAACAGAAAAAACAGAAGAATAAAACTTGGGCAGAGAAAGAATGAAAACTACTGCTCAAAGAAATCTACTGGTTCTTCTCTTCCTACCCTACTCGTACTCTACTCTACTGTCTTCTACCAAAAAAACCATCTTCCTCTTTTCAGCAGAGTTGCTCCTCTTATAGGCAAAATGAGTGTTGGCAGTGGGTGACCGGCTGATTAAGTGTAACATGGAAAATGATTCCGTGTAGCGCGCACATAGGTACTGTGATGGAGATCAACGGCTGGGATCAAAAGTTAAAGGAATATTTGGAGGCCTTTTGTTGCCATCACGTGGCATGAGGGATTGCCGGCTGGGTGGGAATTTCACTGACATGAAAATGAATGCCCATCATGGCATGTCTCATGTCATTTTTATATTGGAAGATGCACGGCAGAGCATGTGACCAAGGAAAATAATTGGGTGTTTTGCGCACTCTTGGTAATGTGAGAGATGGATCAACGAATGAGATTAAACCAGAGCCCAATCAGACGCGCATGAAGCCAACACGTGGCTTGAAGGGGTGCAGAATTGTTCCACTTAAATTTCCCCTTTGATTAAACAAATGCTCCACTGAGATTCCCTTTGATTAATCTATTCCTTAAGAAAATAACTTTGGCCGATAATTAAATGCTGCACATATATATGTGCATGCCACTGCGGGGTGCTTGCGATGCTCTCGACTAATTTCCAAAACGGAGTCTGATTTGAGTGCCGGAACCGTCAAATTTCTTATTTTAATACTGGAAATAAAACGGTATAGCTCATGTAATTTTATTGACTTGGCATGCGCTCCATAGGACATAATCTGTTATCAACAGCGCTCCACAATTTCTTTCCCAATTCCAATTCTTGTCGACAACATCATACACCACTTTTCCACTTTTATTTCTTTATTCCTTCTTTTATTATTTTATTTCATCCTTTCCTCCAACAACTTTTGCATTTGCAAAATGATCCAGTGCTTTACACTCATCATGCATGTTCCCCGTAGTAAATGCACCATATTTACACTGTTTTATCCTGAAACACTCAAAACAAACCTTATGAGCAATATCTTATAAAAATTAATAATAAACATAATAAATAGATCAAATTTGAGAACTTAAGCCCACAAATATTACATATTTGTGTGCTTATCAGGCTTATAGACTCTCCTAACCTTAGGTGTAGCTTCATTTCCCTCATCAATACTACTTCTAAGGGCTGGTGGAGACCTGAACTTTGGTGAAGCCTCCACTTGAACCCTTTTACTGGTAGGAGTCTTGCTGGTCATAAACCTTATAGCTTCATCAGTATCTAAGTCCATGTCATCTCGTTCTAGGCTTTCCAACTGTGACTGCTTCCATGACTCTTCTTCCATCCGCTCTGTAATCTCAGCTTCCTCTCTCTCACTCTCGTCTAAAGGCTTGTCTAATCCTTTGACGTCTTCGTTTTTGAGACCTTGATAGCACTGGTGGTTTTGGAGGAAACTTAGAATGTTCAACCCTAAACCACTCATTTGGAGGAGTGATTGGGGGTTTCACAGTCCTAGGCCTACCAGCTATTGGAGCAGTGATTGTAAGCTTATGGAGAGCTTCCTGGACTTCATCTAGGCCTATTCTGAGCCTAGAGAAAACTGAAACACGTCTTTCTGGAACCCTCTGGACCTGTTGTTGGATATATCGTCCAGGCCTGTGATTGGGATTAAACATAGCTGATCCCATCATCTTAGGCCTAGGAGTATCTGGATGTTGACCACATTCATGGCAAATGAACGTCTCAGCATGCTTATGTGGCTTGCGTATTGCCGTCACAGGTCAGTTCCATCTTGACTGATAATGCTCAGGCCTTCCTCTGTAAAGAGGCCTAAAATCTTCCTCTGGTTGGTATTCTCCATAATCCCTTCTATACGCTGCCCTTGATGGTGCCCCCATACTGACTTTGGTTCTTGGAGCAGTCCTTGGCATGCCTCTAGTGTTCACAGAGACCATATTCGTATTCAGCCCTGCTGGAAATGGGTTAACGTCCACTCCCAACACTTTCCTGTTCTCCTTGGCCTCAAACTTGAATTCACCACGTTCAATCTTATCCTGTATGTCATTTCTAAAAACAATGCAATTATTTGTAGTATGACTCCAAGAATTATGGTACTTACAATATTCTTTTCCTTTGAGCTTCTCAGGCTTGGAGAGGGTATGACCCTGGGGGAATTTGATTAACTTGTCAGCCATGAGTTGGTCAAAGATTGCCTCGGCCTTGGACACATTAAATGTGTAGACTCTGCTTGACTTGCCTGCTGGAGGGTAAATATTCTTCAGCTCTATGCCCCCAGTCTTTAAAACATATGGCTTCTTGTTAACCATTTCAGCAACAACACATTCAGGGTTGAAATCCCTATCCACAACCGTGATCTCAAAGTTAGGATCTCTATAATACGTGCCAATAGAAGCAGTTCTTCGGTCTTGTTCCTCCTTCAAAATCTTTTCGTATCGGGCTGCCTTGGCAGATAACTCAAACAAATCTTTGTATTCTGTTCCATAGAATCTCTTTTTAAGCTCAAAGTTTAGCCTATTCATGGCCAAACGTACATACTCATTTTCTGGAATAGGGATTTTGCATTTGAACCTGGCCGTCTTAAACCTTGACAAAAATGTCTCAACACCTTCATCTGGTAGTTGGCACAAGGCTGCCAAATCTGCCATAGTTACCTCGGGTTCAACTCTGTAAAATTGTTGATGGAACAAATCTTCAAGCTGCCTCCAGGTCTGAACTGAATTAGGAGGCAAGTTTATGTACCACGTAAAGGCTGTATGTGTCAAGGAGTTGGGGAACAGCCTTAACTTCCATGCATCTTCAGTACCTGCTTCACCACATTGCACTTGAAATCGAGCCACATGTTCAATAGAAGATTCACGGATGTCGTCCCCTGAAAATAAATGAAACTCTGGAACCCTGTATCCTTTGGGGAAGGCCTTTCTATCAACATCTTCTGAGTGTGGCTTTGTGTATGCTGGCCTACCCATAGGCCTGAACTCCGGGCCTAACTGCTCTTGTAGCAATGCTATGACCTGATCCTTTCCCATTGCTGGGTCTGGTCCAGGGAAATGGTTTTGAACAGCTTGCTGGACTGGTGGGTTTTGTTGCCCAGTAGGGGTAGCTTGTCCTTGTAAGCCTGCCCATGCCCCCTGGGTGTCACGAGGGGTATAGCCATATGGGTGTTGATTTGTATTAGCTGGAGGCCTTGTATACCCAGGCTTGAGAGGTGAACTGCCCCCGAGCATGAATCGCCTTGCTGGGTTCTCAATAGGCCTAGCTGGAGACGGATTCCCAGCACTAAGGGCTGTTTTTAACGGCCTTCCAAAAGCTGGAGAATTGGAACTAGAAGCCTGGTGTGGAGCTTGACCCATCGACGCTTGATGTCCCTGGGAGGTCCCAAAAACACCAAACTGAGGGATCACAGGTTGTTGGGGAGGTGGATCAGATTTTTCCTTGCCTTTAGTCCCATCCTTTAGCATAACAGCCATCAAGTTGTGCATGGAATTGTTTAACGTCTCAGACATGGCACCAACATTCATGGTTAGATGACCAATACTCGCTGGGAGTTGCGTATTGGAATCCCTGATCTCATTCATGGCTGAACCAACCGTGTAAGAAATATCCCGTGACATCTCTTGATTTGCCATTATCATATGGTTACGCATGACTTCCATAGATTCACTCAGCTCTTGAGAACTGAGGTGAGATGACACTGAACTGCCAGTCTTTTGTGAAGATTCTCGAAGGGTTGCTTCGAGTTCTGCTTGTTCTCTTGCTTCAGCCGTTGCTTCGGCTTGCCAATCTGAATCATCTTGTTGGGATCGATCCTTCTGGTCTTTCTGAGTACCTCGTCGACCCATGTTCACCCTTTTTACTGGTCCCACCGGGCGTGCCAATGTTTGTTTGCTGGTGAAAAATAACGGAAACCGCGAAGGCCTAAACGTGAACGTCAAGGCTTGAGCGATCTAATGCGGGCGTGCCAGGACTGGATTGCAGTCCAATTGTTGAGATAGGTCTCATGCCTTCTTCTGACTTCGTATCTTAAGCGATTGGCGTGATCCAAAGGGCAGAACCACGCGAGTTCATCGTGCCTTAATGAAAAGGACTTATAATTTCCCAAACGGTTTGGAAAATGGATAAAAACGAGATAAATTGAAGGCCAAACTTCATTAATCAAAATTAACAAAGGCTTGGAGTACAACAGAATATGAAAATGGACGAGTGCTAGTCTGAGCTAATTAAACGTTTTGAACGAAAAAAGGAACAAAATAGTAAAAATTCCACGAGAGTGGAGGGATAGAACTCTGAGTAGAGTGATTGTAAGCATGAGCTTTGTGGTTGAGGAACCCGTAATCCTTCCTTGATTTGTGAATTTATAGACCATGGGTTCATAATCTTCTGTTAATGCTTTTTGAATTTCAAATTCTCTTATCAATGAATTTGTTATTCGGATTGGAGATAGAATTTCATTTTAATCCGTTAACCTCAATTTTTGAAATTTAATTCAGACCTTGCAATCTTTCCCCCCAAATCGCATAAGCTCATAGCTGAAGAGTCCATCTTGAGCAGGCCTCTTTGCCCTCTAACCGTTATCCCTTAAATCATGTTTCAACGGTAAAAGAGGCCTAAGCCTTGCCAACTCTTATCCTTTCATGTTGGGGAGTTTTGTAACAATCTTTTCCCCTTTTCTAGGGATTAAACCCTTATCTTTATCCATTTCGGCTTCACTAAATATTTTCAGAAATTAATTAATTTCTCGTCTAGATTGAATCCAAGCCGGCTTAAGTGATTGGATAGGACCTTGTTAATTTATCAAGGCCTTTATGCCTCAGGCCCATCAGGCCTAATTTAGTTGCTTTGATCACGGACCAAAGCCCTTGGTTAATTTTGCCAAATTTGGGTGTAAACAAGTTCGTAATTTTTCTTGTACTTTGGCTAGTTAAAATGTCTTAGCTAATGTAAAATTCGTCAGCATCTTTCTGCCTATAAAAATGGTGATTTTACGGAGTAAATGAAAAAGAATTTCATGAACCAAAACTTTACCATACATACTCAAGTTTAAGATGCGATAAAGGCAAAAGCTCAAATTTCCTTTATCATTATAATAATAAAATTGTAAAGTGTCAAATAAATTCAGAAAAGGGGAGAGAGAATTACAAACCAAAAGCATTTTAATTTTAAAGTGGCTACTTTCACTTTGAAATTGGATTTTTTTTTTTTTTTGTGAAACTATAACAATGTTTCTTTAATTCTTTTAGTTCTTTGGGTTACATCCAAAACCACGCAAAATTTTGAGATCCGAGCCTTGATTACTCAATCAAGCTATTGAGAGTTCAAGGTGGGATGCCAATCAAGCCTATGTGCTAATCAATTTCAGTCGTCGTCCTTGTTTTTACATCGTAGTAGGTTTCGGTAGTTTCTGGTGTGAGGAAGAGCGCCAGCCGGCACATCATTGTGTCGGCCGGAACTTATAACCCCAATAGATTAGTCGGCGAACAGATTGATTGTTTGGCCGATAGATCGATTTGCTTTAATTTGGGAAAGATCTGTTTTATGTACATTATTAATTGTTTAGCATGCTCCTACATCCCTACCTCCTGTGTCTTTACTTTTATGCCATCACACATTTGTTTAACGATTAATTAACTACTAACTACTTGCGAATCAGATTAATTAGTGTAAAAGCCTTATGTCAAGCAAAGTAAAGGCCAACCTTTGTGGTCTAACAAGGAGAGATTTAACAATCCACAGAGAAAGAGAGAGAGAGAGAGAGAGAGAGAGAGATGGCGACCATGACAACATAGGTAGTTTCTTCAGCTCGTGCAGAGGCAGGCACATCAACTCATTCCACAACAATAGCAACCACCGGCGGCGACATCGGAGGTAAGGACAACGCAGTTGCAGATCATGAGGCTTCAACAGAGGAAACGAATTGATTTCATAGAAGCAAACACAAAGCCAATCCACCCACCACCACATTTTCACACCCACCCTTAACCATCCCTACACACCCACACTCATCCTCTTCTTTGTCCCCTATCCCACCCCGTAACACCCTTCATTCCAAGCCTTCATTCAGAGAAACTATGGTTTCCTTGATACCACCGATCGCTTTCCGAGATGTAACTTCTGAATCTTTGGTCGGCTCTTACTTGCTAGATGAGGACTCTGGTATCCCATGTATACCACAAACAAAGGAGGAAGAGACACGTTTATACCGACCATGGAGCCTTTCAGTCATCACTAAAGTGGTGGGCAAAAATGTGGGAAGCTCAGTAATGCTACCAAGACTCAAATCTCTATGGAAGTTAACTAACTTGATATCTGGGTTTGATCTTGGCGATTTTTATTTCCTTATCAGAATTTCAGATCCCACCGACCTCTCTAGAGCCATGAATGGAGGTCCTTGGTTTTCCGTCCTCACTTAATTTTTTCGGAGATGGGAGCCAGGTTTTAAGCCCTCCGAAGCTTGTATCTCCACGACGGCGGTTTGGGCCAGACTTTTGGAACTTCCCATAGAGTTTTATGATAAACTGTAAGGAATTTAGCACAGCGGAATAACATACCTTACGGCGTAGGCGTCGAATCGGTGACGGCGTTCTACCTCGTCTATAGCTAGCCTGAAAAATACCCACGACAACAGCTCAATAGTGTGTAAAACTACCAGAGTTTCACACTGGTTTCCACAGTCTAGAACCGCTGAGTATGTTAGAGACTTCACTGTTCTTGATGATACCATGACTCCAACGGAGGAGCTTTATATAGCAATCATCCATGGTAAACTCATAAAGATGGAAAACCAAAGGTTTTGAAACCTCTGCCATCTAGCCATGAGTTATGAACCCCTTGAGTTGCTCACTCTTAATGTTTGAGTTATAAACCCTTTGGTTTCTTAGTCTTTGAGTTGCCCACTATGGGCATTCAATTACATCTCCCACTTGCACATAGTGGGCATGACGCAACCATGCATTTTTCTCTTTCTCTTATGAATCCTCCCTCATACCGGAAATAGACTGTGCGACCACCGAGTGCATCTGCACTAAGATTTCATAGTACTATGCCAAATCTTAATAAAAGACCAGCATAGCAACATCCCATAAAAAAAAAAAGTGTCTCGGTATGCCCTAGACTCATTTTACCTCATTAGATTAAGCATCTTTAATCCTTCTCGAGTACAAATACTCAAAGCCATGCTTAACCCACAAAAGTTATAATGTACTTATGATTATGTCACTAACCTAGTAGCGCCACAACCTGTTGACAGTAAGCTACATTACCATTGATGTGTTATCAAATAGTCTTCCCTTTGCCCTCATGCCACTCAATTTTGGTACAGCCGTTCACCCAGTAATGCCCCTTTAGACCGAATCAATCATGGACATAGGTAACATACTAAAGCAACAAATGCTGCTCCCTCTATCTTGCGACACGGTCAAAAGTCACAAAGGGCATAATATGAGTCATATAAATGACTCAATAGACTCACACAGTGAAGAAGTAGGGATCTATTCATTCACCTCTATCTTTGGTCGAATTAGCACGTGTAGTTTGAAATACTTGCCCTTTTCGTTCAAAATCTTCAGAGGCGGTTACAATCTTCTAGAGAGAGTAAGATTCATTTTTCTCCTTGTCCAATTTCTTCCTAAAAACTTCTTCCAAACTCGATTCTTACCCGGAAACTCCACACGGACCGACTATGGCTGACTCCGTCGACGCACGGGGGAGGAGAAACTATGACTCATCCGACTACGGGTAGCCCGACGCCGGGTGGGTTTGACTCGGTTTTGGTCCATCCTGGCGAGACCGAGCACCGTGCGGGTGGTGAGGAGTATCGTGTAGTTGGGAGTAGTAGTGGAGAGCACCGTGCGGTTGAGCATGGTGGTGGAGAGCACCGTGCAGATGAGCGTGGTGGTGTGGTACCGGCGGGGGCAACCGAGGTTGACCAGACACATACCCATGAGGGTTCGGTTGTGGGTGGCTCTGTAGAGGGTGGTGGTGGCACGGTTTGTGGGCCAGAGGGTACCACGGTGAGTGGGGTAGAGCCACATAGCAACATTGGCGATATTCAGAGTGCCACTGATGTTCAGGCAAGTGATCCTGTTGTTCAGAGTACTTCTTTTCCCATGGATTTGGATTGAAATACTTCTCCTTCTGAGATTGAGATGACTGTGGGTGATGCGGACTGTTGGGTTGACCCGAGAGTTGCTGAGGGTGTTGTGGGTAGGGTTGTAACCGGTTCGGTTCGGTTCGGAGGCAATTTTGAGTGAACCGGGAAAAATCGGTTCGGAGAGAACGAGGAACCAAAACCGGTTATAGAGTAGTCGGTTCAGTTCTTCCCGGTTCGGACGTCGGTTCGGTTCAGCAGGAGAGAGAGAGAGAGAGAGAGAGAAATCGATCTACTGATATGTACAGAATCTGTTCCTGATATTTCAAAATCCCATTTTTCAAAAATCACTGCAATTAGGCCCTCCCTTTTTCCCAAAAGTGAAATTAGTACTTTTTTGTCAGAACAATGGCTGACCAATCAAGCAATAAGAGACTCAAGTCTACCTTCACCACTCACCACAACACTCCTACCTGGATCATTGAGAAGTGCAAGCCTAAACAGAAAACCCCTGAAGGAGACAAGCTCTACAAGCGGGTCGATCCGATCCCTGAACTCAAGCCGTCAGATGTACCTAACCAGTGGGATAACACTGAAAGCCACTCTGGCTGGAAGTTCTACATCACACCAGATAGCAGTCCAAAGGTGCTCCCAGACAAAATAACTGTTATGTACGAGGAAGACGACGATTTCTGTGTCATGCCTCTAGTCAAATACCATGATGAGGAGGGCAAGCCTGTGTACTACTTTGCCGACCCAGTCACTGGTCACAAGTACTGGGATGTGTGTGACTGTGATGAATGCTATGAAGAATGCCTCCGTAACAACAATGGCGTGTCACCAAAGCAGCTCGAAGAACAATATGCTTAGGAGAAGCAACAGGAGGAAGAAGAAGCAAGGACCCGCAAAAGGAAGAAGAAAGTTGGTGAAGCCCGTTCACCATCCAACCCAGTTACTCCAACTCATCCTATCCCATGAAATTGCAATCTGAACAAGAGAAAGTGTGCCAACAACCAGATCTCATTCAACCGTCAAGGGCCTTTTTGGAATAAAGCCAGCATCAGTTGCCTAGTCTGAATGCTGTTTGCTCATCAAGTCTGTAGTTCAATCAAGTCTGTTGCAGTTGCTTATTGAGTCTGTTGTTTTTTTCAGTACTGGCTACTTATCGTGTCTGTAATAGCCTGTACTTTGCTTATCGAGTTTGTTTTTCCATCTACCGGAACTCTTTTGTATCACTCCCGCAGTGAGACTTCTATGAAAAAGGACATCTTTTCGCAAAATCTTCAAAAGCCTAAAATTGCAGTCCCGAACTACGTTACGGCCTGATGGCAGCCCGCAATCCAACCAATATCAATGAGTTAGTTCCTAACGGACCTCCTTTCATGGAGGATGCTACTTCTAGCCAGGCTGGAAACAACGACGGTGGCGGTGGTAACCATGGCGACCCTCTTGTGAACCAATTTCAGACCATGCAAACCAGCATCGCCCAGATGTAGGCCACCCAGATGCAGCTTCTAATAGCTATTGCGAGCCTCACGGAGGTTATCACCGCAGCCCTGCCAAGGGCACTACCGGCACAGGCGGCTCAGCAGATCCATGCTGGGGTTGGACCAAACGTACCAGTAGCACCTGGGGCCGAAAAGGCCCAAGGAGCTCAAGGTGCAGGTCCCGCTGATGAACAACCAAGCCCACGTTGTTCCAGTGGCTCAGGCCACTGGAACGGGTTCAGTTCCCCAACGGGGTGGGAACAGAGACAATGGCTTACACCAAGCTGTTACCATGGCTGATGTTCAAGCTCTTTTCCAGAAAGAGAAAACCAAAGCCACTCTACCCTCCCTACCCAGCCCCGATATCCAGCCACCTTACCCTCTGTCTATCCTACAAACGCCGTACCCCGAGGGGTATATCCCACCAAAGTTTGTCAAGTTTGATGGCAAAGGGGGTAACGCGCAGGAGCATGTCGTCAGGTTCACTGAAACCTTAGGCGCTTACTCAGGAGATTACAGCCTTCGCTTACGCGAATTTTCCAAGTCCCTCACTGCGCGCGTGTACACGAGGTACGTCAATCTTACCATGTACTCAATCGCTACGTGGGAAGAAATGGTGAACCGTTTCTACACCAAATTCTTTCAAACGCGCGAGCGAGTTACAAGCTTGTCGCTGGTTAAGAAGGTGCAAGGCTGGAGAGGGTAAAACCTGTACTCCCTCTTAGGTGCCCTAGCTCGGCCATACAACGTGGATATGCCCTACAGGGGAGCCGAGCTAGAGAGGCCACGAGTAGGGCCGGGCGCGCAGTACGTAGTCGACCATGACACCACGATAGGG
>JAXBDA010005030.1:0-26228 GCA_036023075.1 Gaultheria prostrata
CAAGGACCGTCGAGATCGAAATCAAGATCCATTAGCGACACCCTCTCAGCCGCCGTGGGAAAATTAGTGAACTCCGTTGACTCCTTCGACATTCTGTAAGTGTCCACAAATCTGCCATGGAATTGATCGAACCCAATTCCGTCGCCGCAACTACCTTTTCCACCGATTTTACCGGGAATCCAACAAAAAAGAAGAGAGAAGAAGAAGAGGGCAAGATTCACTAAATGACTAAATGTGTTCTCTGTTTCATTTTCAAAAAAATTTAGATGTATATGTTTCATTTTTATTAGGTGTTTTGTTTTCCAAAAATTTAAAATATATATATACACCTATCTTTTTTTGGTGTGTGTTTTTAAATGAAACAAATATACATATTTAGAGGGAAAAAAAATCAAATTTGAAAACAAAACAAACACACTCTGATTTTGAAATCAAAAACAAATTCACCTAAATTTTCTTTTTGAAAATAGAATTTTTTTGTGAACAAACACACTAAAAAAGAGAGAGAGAGAGAGAGAGGGGTGACTGAGGATGATTTTCATAGATGAAGGGGTCAGTATGGGTGATTTTTTAGGGCTATTATAGTCATTTTCATCATTTCGTTAACGGTGTAAGGGGTTTTTTGCATTTCGCATAGATGAGGGGGTGAGTTCGGACGCTTTTAAAGGTTAGGGGGTCTTCGTGGAAAATGAGTATAGATGAGGGGGTCTCCGTGGAATTTAACCTTTATATTATGTACAATTTAGTAGTGGATCTTACGAATGCAGTTGCATACTAAACTATCTTAATTGCTTCTAATTCAAAGCAGCAACCAAGTGCCATGCCAAACCAAACCAAATCGAGCCCTATGTCCCAATCAACTGGGTCGGCGGCTACTGGAATTCTTTTTTTCGATTTAGCTCTGTCAATGGCTACTTGTTCACTTAGGCTACAATCTTTGCACATTATAGCATCTAAGGTCAATTTAGGTCTTCCCCTCCCCGTAGCATTACTACCCAAAAGTATCCTATCAACTCTCTTTACTACTACATCTATGGGTCGATAGATATGTTCAAACCACCTTAGTCTATTTTCTCTCAACTTCTCTTCTTTAGGTACAATACCTACCATCTCACGAATCGTTTCATTCCTATACCTATCTATTCTAGTCTTGCCACACATTCATATCATCATTCTCATTTTAGCTACACTCATCTTGCTAACTTGTTGTTTGTTGATAGGCCAGCATTCTTTCCCGTAGGGGTGTCCACTGATCGGATACGGATCCGATCCGGTCAGGGCGGATTTGGGTTTTTAGGATCGGGTAACCATCCGTAGGTGACATACGGATGGATCGGATCGGTTCCGGATCAATTTGGCGGACAACCGGTCGGCAACCCTTTCCTCCATCAAATTCCGTCTGGAGATGTACTGGAGATATCTCAGCTGGGAAGGTTGTGGATTTAAATGAGACAAAATATGAAGAAGTTCCCTAGGAGCTTACTTGTATACCATTTCAAGAGTTTTTTGCTCACCATTATACTGTTTCTGATACAACAGAAGACCAGCAAGCATGAATGCAAGCACATGCCACACCCACTGTCAAAAGATGGCATGCTAAGCAGTTCGAACAAGATCACAAGAATCGGAATGGAAAGTAAATTCACTTAGGAAGTCTGGGACAACTTCTTCTAAGAAGAGAAGTAATAATTATGCGCTCTGAAGTCTGAACCTATACGCAAATAAACAACTTCTGAATGAGAAGTCAACAAAAATCAAGCTCAGGTCTAAGGGGGTGTTCCGCTAAGATTGGTTTTTTGGTTTTTTGACTTTTTTATGTGAGAGCTCGAAAAACGCGTAGCTTTTTGTAGTTTTTTATGTGATGTATTGTGAGGGGATGACCTGTCTCGAAAAGCGTAATAAGCTGGCTTTTGGTTTTTTGAGTTAGTGGAACGGGGCCTAAGAGCTATACCACGCCAGTTACTGCACTAAGTAAAGATTAATAAAACATTCAAGTACCCCCTACCCATTGAGTTCACTATTCTGTTAAATGCACAGCAAACTGACAACTTTGTGTTTAAAACATGTGCTAGAGCTAATCCTCAACTCGAAACTAGAGGTGCCCACGGATCGGATTCGGCCGGTTCGGATACGGATCCGATCCGATCCGGTCAAAGCAGATTTGGGTTTTTAGGATCCGCAACCCATCCGTATATACCTCGGATGGATCAATGGATGGTTCGGATCGGTTCGGATTGGTCGGATTGGCAAATCGGATGATCCGCTGGGCAGCCCAGTTTCCCGTAAAGCATTGTTGGTCTTATGGTAGCTTTATAGGAATACCTGTTCTCACTAGGTCCACCAACTTCCTCCTTAGCAAAGCCTTCCAAATGTTTCTCGTTTAACAATTTCTTGAAATAAGCATCTATCCTTAATCTCCTCATCTTTCACCAACACCACCGAGTCAATACCTTTACCTTTTATATACTTAACTTGAGAGAAGTCTCTGGCTTTCCTTTCCCTTAGCTTGACAAGTTTAGAAATATTATGTTGTTTGGGAGAGAGAGAGAAAGAAAAGTGTGTAGGGTGTTACCAACCTAACACAAGTCACTTTATTTATATCACTACGTATCATATTACATGACATATATAGGCGATGTGGGACAAACATAAAACCACTAATATAAACTTATTCTAACACTGCCCTCAAGCTGGAGAATAAATATCGAAAAGTCCCAATTTGTTACGTAGCAACTTTAATCGTGGCTTGAACAATGATTTGGTAACATGTCAGCCAATTGAGCACCAGTAGACACATATGGAGTAGCTATCACACCACCAGTCAACTTCTCACGCACTAGATGACAATCAACCTCAATATGCTTAGTCCTCTCGTGAAATACTGGACTGGCAATGTGAATAGCACACAACCTCAAGAAATGATCGTAACCACACAACCTCACATGTCGTGTGTGCCATTGCTCTATACTCTGCTTCTGCACTAAAGTGAGCTACCACTGTCTGCTTCTTACTATTCCAATTGACAAAATCTCCACCAAGAAAAACACAATATCCAGTAATGGACCTCCTATCAGACGGTTCTCTTGCCCAATCAGAATCAATGAACGCCTCAACACGTAAGTGTCCACTGGCTCGATACAACAAACCCCGTCCTGGATGTAGCTTGAGATACTTCACAATTCTGAGGACAGCTTCCCAATGTGGATGACGAGGAGCTGACATAAACTGACTTGCCAAACTAACTGCAAACGAGATATCCGGTCATGTAATTGTGAGATAATTTAACTTACCAACCAACCCGCGATACTGATCAGGATTGTGAAGCAGCTCCCCCTGGTCCACACATAGTTTGACATTGGGATCCATCGAGGTCTCAACAGGCCTAGCTTTCAACAAACTCGTATCCTCAAGGATATCCAGCACATACTTTCTTTGTGATAAGCTAATACCTTCTTTGGACCGGACCACTTCAATACCTAAAAAGTACCGAAGTTTTCTCAAATCCTTAGTGTGGAATTGTTTATGTAAGAAGGTCTTTAGCTCATCAATACCTCGCTGGTCATCACCAGTAATGATAATGTCATCCACATATACAATCAACAATACTTTTCCTCGATCAGAAGTGAGGGAAAACACAAAATGGTCAGTCTAACTACGATGCTTGCCAAATCTCAAAATTGCATCACTAAACTTGTCAAACCAAGCCTTATGAGACTGCTTGAGGCCATAAAGAGCTTTGCGAAGCTGATATACCTGATTACGCTCCCCCTGAGCAACAAACCCAGGTGGTTGCTCCATGTAAACCTCCTCTTGAAGATCCCCATGGAGAAAGGTATTTTTGACATCCAGTTGAAACAACGGCCAACCAAGATTCGCAGCTAGAGAAATAAGAATGCGAACAGAACCAAGTTTGGCAACAGGAGAGAACGTCTCGGAATAATCAACACCACAAGTCTAGGTGTAGCCTTTGGCAACAAGGCGGGCCTTATAGAGCTCAATAGTGCCATCAGGAAGCTACTTGACAGTGAATACCCAATGACAGCCAACAGTAGTCTTACCAGCAGGAAGAGGAACCAAGTCCCAAGTGCCATCATGATGAAGGGCAGACATCTCATCCTCCATAGCTTTCCGCCACTCAGATACAGATAAGGCCTCCTGAACAGACTTAGGAGCAAAAACGGAAGAAACCGAAGTAGTGAAGGCACGAAAGGATGGGGACAAATGATCATAGGAAACAAATTGAGCAATAGGATGGAGAGTGCATGACCGAATACCTTTACGGTGGGCAACATGAAGATCAAGATTGTCGGGATCTCGCAACTGAGGAAAAGACAGCGCGGTGGGCGAAGGTGGTGCTGCAGGCTGAGATAGCTCTGGCTGAGGCTCTAGTTGAGGTGGTGCTGGTTTAGGACGACGAGCGTGTACCCGCAAAGGTTTTGGTGGAGGGGCATGACCAGACGGGATAGCCATAGGAAACACAGACTTAGACTCAGATGCAAGTAGATCATTGGTAGGGACAGACTCCAAATAAAACGGAAGTGACTCATTAAATGTGACATCAGCACACACAATATGACGACGTATAGATGGAGAATAACATTTATACCCTTTCTGAGTCCGAGAGTAACTAAGGAAAATGCACCTAATGGACCGCGGGTCCAGTTTACTCCAGTCGGCATCAAAAGCATGAACATAACACGTGCACCCAAAAACCCGAGGGGGTAATGAGTGGAGAGGACGACCGGGAAACAGGACCATATAGGGTATTTGACCTCCAAGGACAGTAGAGGGCATACGGTTGATCAAATAGCACGCGGTAAGAACCGCGTCACTCCAATAAGACTTAGGAACTTTCATTTGAAATAACATGGAACATATAACTTCGGATAAATGTTGAATCTTGCGTTTGGCAACTCCATTTTGCTGTGGAGTCCGAGCGCAGGATGACTGATGAATAATCCCATGATCATGAAAAAACCGAGAGAGAGTACTATGAAAAAATTCGCGTGCATTATCAGAACGAAGCATACGAACGCAGGTATTAAACTGGGTCTTTATTTCCATGTAAAATGACTGAAAAACAGACTTCAACTTAGATATCTCTTTCATAAGATAAAGGTATGTAATGCGAGAGAAATCATCCACAAAAATATAGTACTGAAAACCAAAAACATTGGGCACATGAATAGGCCCTCAAATATCTAAATGCATTAACTGAAAAGGACTCAACACACGATGCTCTACTCTAGGGTAAAATGGCACTCGACAATGCTTACTAAACTCACAAACTTCACATGACAACTGTTTAAGAGAATTGCATGAGGGGACTAGATGCTTCAGATTCTGAAGAGGCGGATGACCAAGCCGACAATGTTGCTGATATGAGGCATGTGAGGACTGAAGAGCAACAAAATGAGTAGGACTATTGGTCAGGTAATACAGGCCACCACGTTCAACACAGCCACCAATCTTCTCCTTCGTCTGGAGATCCTAAAACACACGACCATGAGGAGAAAATGTGACGGAACGATTTAAGGATTTTGTAAGTTGACTGATAGACACAAGATTAAAAGGTAAGCGTGGAACATGTAACACAAAATTTAAAGTAAGGGATGAAGAGACAAGGACCGAACCCACACCAGTAACCTTAGTAGTGGAACCATTTGCTAAGATAACATGAGATGTTTGATCAATGGATTGACAAGTAGAAAAGAATTTAGAAGTACCAGTCATGTGATTAGTAGCACCAGAATCGATAACCCAAGGAGAAGAAAAAGTAGATGCAACACGAGCAACGAAGGGACCTGTCTGAGCAAACGTAGCAGTGGAGGAAAAAGTCTCAGCGGAAGGCTGAATCGACATAAGGCGCTGGTATTCCTCTGCTGAGATAGTCACTCTACTGTCGGCAAACAAATGAGTAAATTGCCCAGCATCCTCAGAATGAGCAGCCTGATGAGCCTGGGGATAATCGTGAAGCTTATAACAATAGTCCACCGTATGATTTGTACCCTTACAATGAGTACAAAATCGGGTACCACGGCCACGACCATAATTACCTCCTCCCCCTGACGTGCGACCAGAATTACCTCCATCACGACCAGAACTGCGACCATTGAACCCAGAATTATCTCGACCACCAAAACTATAGCCAGAATCACGGCCACCAGAACTATAACCAGAATCACGGCCACGATCATTCCAGCCACTACCAGACCTAAAACCACCAAAAACAGCGGAAGCCAAAGCTGAACGCTCAGAAGAAGACACGGGAGGTGGTGTAGAACTGAAGGTAGAAGATTGATGAAGTCGACTGAAGACCTCGCTGAGAGAAGGTAGGTCACTAGATCCCAAAATCTGATTATTAACTGGATCAAAATCTGAGGAGGCACCAGATAGGAATCGAGCAACCTCTATACGTTCACGCTGGTGTCGCACAACCTGAATATCAGAAGAAAGTGGCTCACATACACGGAGTTCATCACGAATACGACGAAACTTGGCGTAATACGCTTCCAAAGATAAGCTGCCCTAAGATATAGAAAAGAACGACTGATGAAGATCATACGTGCGACAGAGGTTGTTCACACTAGAATACATTTCCTGAGCGTGTGTCCAAACCTGTTTGGCTGTATCTAAGAACATTAGGGAGCTAGCAATATCGTCGTCCATACTATTTCACAACTGACTGCGGATCCGAGCATCCCTAGGTTTCCACAAAGTAGTATCTGAAGGAGGATCATCAGTCAAGAAATGAGACTCAGACTCCCCCTCATAGTAAACCTTAACCGCCTGGGCCCAAATAGCATAATTATTATCATTCAAGCGTTTGGTTGTAATTGGCAGCCTCTAAGAAAAAGTGGACGAACTACCAACAATAGCAGAACTAGTTCTAGAACCAGTACCAGACTTAACTTCAACTTCAGACATTTTGTCAAAAACAATGAAGAGGCCACAACACAAAATCCACTGCCAATTGACAAACCAACTAATCAAACTCGAAACAACAGCGCACTAACAATAGTATACTAAATAACCGACCAAGAGATCTTGCCAAATAATAGAGAGGTCAATCACCACCCACAAACCATCCAACCGATCGACTACTGATAATGTCTAATCACCACACTCGACTACTAATAATGACTAATCACCCCACTGTCAGATTTTTATTACCGACCAACAACCAACTGATCATGTGCATTTACCCACAAACAGAAAACCAAATACGAACAATGAAGAATCAACTAGACGAGAGTGCTCAAGACCAGAACACTCGGAGCAGCATCAATAGTGCAAGCAACATAACCTTCCATACCAGAAACAACAGCACAGGGAGAGATTGAAGGCAACCAACGTGGAGCAGCACCCATAACCTATCTAGAAGGAACGAACATATGGATCAGCAACCAGATCGTGATTGAAGGCAACCCACCAAGATTGGATGTGACCAAAGCTCTAAACCACGACCGAATCAACTGGATAAGACTTGAAATCGACTTTCAAATCTCGAGGTCAAGTGGAGATGTTCAAAATCAAGGGGTTTCAGTGTGAAACCGACTGAGTAGGGTAGGAAATCTAGCTTTGAAGGTTTTCGACTGGAGTATGGGTCTCGGTTTAGGGATTTAGGGATCGAAGGTTACTGGGTATGTTTTTTTCCAAAGCGTTTCTGGGGATTTTGAGTTGGATTGAGGGTCATATGGGGGTTGATTTAGGATTTTGAGGATCAATTGAGGGTCGTTTTGGGTTTTGAAGATCGATTATGAGGGTCAATTGATTTAGGGTTTTCTGTGTTGCAAATGGTTGTCGAAGAAGAAGGTGAACAGTGGTTTAGAGATGTTAATTTCGGGCCTAGGGTGGAACCCGCTCTGATACCATGTTGTTTGGGAGAAAGAGAGAGAGAAAGTGTATAGGGTGTTGTCAAACCCTAACATAAGTCACTTTATATATATCACTGCGTATCATATTACATGACATAGATAGGCGATGTGGGACAAACATAAAACCACTAATATAAACTTATTCTAACATATTCTTTCCTCCATCTTTACTATCTAGAATAAAAATCCTCATAGGCTCTCAACTTAGCATCCCCAACGGCTCTCTTAGCTTCCTTGCTCCTAAGATTTTCTTCATTCAAATCATTTTACCACTTTTTGAAGCATTCCTTTTTGGATTTTACCATTGTTTGAACCTCGTCATTCCACCACCATGTCTCTTCAGATATAGGGCATTTCCCCTTCAACTCTCCAAAAACTTCTTTTGATAATCTATTAATGCTGTCAGCTATTGTATTCCACATACTTTCACTGTCGCCTTCCATTCTCCACCTTACTTCTCAAAACATACTGGCCTTGAACACCTCTAGTTTCTCTCCTCTTAGGAACCACCATCTAGTACGTAGGCTTCCTTTCTCATTCTCTGTTTCCCCTTGAGACAAATATCTAACACCAAAACTCCAAAAGTCTATATTTTGCCTCTAGGCATTCTTCAGGAATCACTTTACAATCTTTGCATAACAACCGATCTATGCTCTAACAAGAAAATAGTCAATTTGATTCTATAGGTCCCACTCTTTAAAGTTGTTAAAGCATCCAACTCAAAACCAATTGGCAATGAATGGAGAAGCCGTCCAAGATCATATACTAGTTTTGGAGGTTATAATTAATCAATGTGGGACAAACTCCAACATTCCCCCACACGTGCGACCCATGACTAGCACGTGGTGAGGTAAACAAACGACTCCATATGACAACTATCAATCATCAACGCCGAACAAAAGGGGAACCAACCATCAACGACATAGAGTCTTATCCAAAAGCCTCTGAAAGCCTAGCTCTGAGACCATGTTAAAGCATCCATCTCAAAACCAATTGGCAATGAGTGGAGAGGCCGCTCAAGCTCATATAATAGCTTTGGAAGTTATAATTAACCAATGTAGGACAAGCTAACACTCTGCACATGTAACCCCCGACTTGCCCTGCTCATATAGGGAGTAATTAAATAGTCCCCTCTCTTCCTATAGAGAGTATTTCCAACTATAAGATCAAAAGCTACTGCGAAATCTAAAATTCTCGTACCAGCTTCGTTTAGGTCACCATATCCAAAGCCACATGAACCTTCTCAAACCCTTGCTTATTAACTTGGACCATTGAAATCGCCCCCTTTAAATAGCTTCTCCCCAAAAGCTATCCCTTGAACCACGTCGTTCATTTGCTCCAAGAATTGCTATTTAGTAAGATCATCCGAGCCTACTTGGGGCACATAGGCTCTACACTAGTGATATTAACTATGCTCTCTCCAATCACAAGCACTAAAATAATCCGATCTCCTTTCCTCGTGACTGCAACTACCAAAGCCTTCAAATGCTTATCTACTATGATACCTATCCATTTCTATGTCTATCCTTTCCCGCGTATACCCCGTGTCCTCTATCTCTCTAGCTTTCTCCCCTCCCCAATGGGCCTCCTGTAAGCAAGCCAAGTAATCTTCTTCCTAAGCATAGTATCAACTAGCTCCTTAGTCTTACCCGATAATGTCCCTAGTCTTACCAAGTGCCATATGCAAACAAAAAAGAAAAGACTGGAACTGAACTTTTCTATTCCATCTTCTAGTGGGAGTATGGAATTGTGCAAATTTGCTGATTTTGCTGATTTTTTAAGTGGTATGATAATTTGAACAGTTGAGGACGCTTTAGTACAGAGAGCAATACCTTCTGAGGTGCAAGGGTGAAACTTTCCTGTCCATCTTAGAACATCAAGCCAATCTCTTCTAGAACCCCTCCACCATGCCATTCAGGATGGATTTATACACGCTATTTGATCAGCTTGGACTTGGCCCAAGTAAACCTTAACCTTCAATCTGCTTTGAAGTAGAATAGCGCCTATGGAAGATTGATTGCCTAGCTGCAGAGGCTTGGCCCAATAAGAAATCACTGCAACTAACTGAGGCCAATGCTCACTCCCTAAAATAACCCATCTGAATAGCCTTGAGATCACCTAACTAAATGCTCCATCATCAAATTTGCCAATAAGCCACTCAATTTTAGCATTCCAGGGTTCAGGGACCTTAGAGATACCGCTGAGAGTAAATTTGCTGCCATAGACGTCTTGAAAATGGGCAACTGAAGAAGAGGTGACTTAAGTCTGCATTTTGAAGATTGCACAGAGGACACAGTGGGGAAGTTTGAATGCCCCATCTGATTATTTTATCCTTTGTCCTATGGCAGCCCCAAATAGCCATCTAGAGAATGAAACAGTGCCTAGGAATAGATATGTGAAACCAGATGAGGTGATGTCAGTGCACCTTAGGGCCTTGAGTTCTGATTGCATTCCAAGTTGCAGCAACATGAAATGTAGAGACACAGGAAACAGACCACGGAATCTGATCTGGCCTATCACGATAAGCTGAAAATTGGGGAGGACTGCGGGGAAGGGCCAAGTCCAGTCATCATTTTAGTCAATGGTAGAGACTTTACCATTGCTAGGAATACCTGAGAGGCCATTATTCTAGGGCCAAAATACTCACTTGCAGATCCTTGAGGTAACCAGCTGTCATCTGTGATACACGGATCCTCGTTTTTGGGTGAAGTACCCGTGTCGACGCGACACGACACGGGTGCGGGATCTGTACCGGATTCGTCGGAAATTTATCGGACACGTTGGGTCTCTCAAGAACGGCGACAAGTCATCGACATCAGACGACAACAAAGAAGAAGAAGAGAAGACGACGAAGAGGAGGAGGAAGAAGAAGATCGCAGAGTGGAAGAGAGAGAGTTATCTTGTCGGCCATGGCTGATTGAGGAGAGAGAGGCAGTGACGCAGCATTCGAAAGCTGCTGCTGATGTAGTGATGTTTCCTGCTTGAATCTCTATATTCTACTACTACTTATGTTTTTATGGGCCACATCTATTAATTTGGGCCGGTGGGTTATTATTTCAATGGGCCATGTTCTAAAGGCTACTAAAGCAATTAAAGACATGGACCAAGTTCAATGGGCCAGTGGGTTATTAGTTCAATGGGTTATTAAAGGCTTATAAAGTAAATGGTAACAAATAGTCAAATACCACATAAAACAAATAAATAATTATTTTACATATGAAATTGATTATTTAAAATAAAAAACTAACTGTTTTACATATAAAATTAATTATTTAAAATAATATTTTAATTATTTGACGTATCCCCGCACCCGTATCCAAATTTTGATACATATCCGCGTATCCTCTATTTTCAATTTTGAGGTGTTGGACGCTTGGATATACACCCGTATCTGATTCAAGTACCCGTATCCGTGTAACATAGGCTCTCATAGCTGAGAAAACTATTGCTGCTATTATCAATAATATAATTTTGTTTCTTCTTTGTGCGAATGGAAGGTATGCCTTCCTAGTTCCTATTATTGTCTGGGCTCAGTAAAATTTGGGATTTACCAAAAAAACTGAATGGGAGTGGAAACTCCCCCTGCCTCAACCAAGTTAGCAGGCGATCCGTTACACCACCTAAATATCCATTTAACAGGATACCCTCACTTCCCCACTTCTCAGTCTAGTGCCAACACATCCATCTTGTCTAACCTAAGCCACCGTCTTCTCTTTCTCGAACATGATCTGCAGGAGACACCGCAGATGCAAAGGTGGCATTCCCCAGTAGAGTCTGAAGTTTAAACTTACTTACCTATGAATGAAAAAATATGTTCTGTTTTAATTTTCCTGCGACTATATTTCGATGACTGTTACAGGATCATTGATATTCTGGATTGTAATTAGTATATTTTCATGTATAGGCTACATGATAGATTGTTTTCTTTGTTGATTGACTCATAGATCTCATCTTGATGCAGGTTGAGAGAGAGAGGATTCTACTCAATACCAAGTTACTTGAATTCGAAAGCCTGCTTCGTAATCCTTATGCAGTTCCACTTTCTAATGCTACCCAAAGTGCATTTCCTGGGGTCACTCAAAGTGTATCTTCCCCGAATGCTCAGAATAGCGCCCCTCCTCCTGTTTCCAGTTTCAGTCAACTTAGTGCTTCACTTAATACGGAGTTTGGATCAAGGCAAGATCTCCTCATGACATTGAGATTATATAGGGTGATTTTTGCTATTGACAGCCTCCTGTATTTATAGCATGACTTATTTCTTTCTTCAATTTCTTTGAGGTTTACCCCATATTACATGCACCTAGGTACGGACCTCGGGTGCGGGTACATGTCTAAGTATTGAATTTGTCTTATTTTTATTTTGAGGATACTGGGACAGCCGGAATAATTATCATGCTCAATTTAAAGTTTCTAATTTTAGCCTAAATTATGTTCACCATCTACCTTAAACATTTTCATGCATATTATGGGGTTTTATGCATAGCTCATGACAAATTTGAACTAGAAAATATGTTTGTTAAGTTATTGTCCAACTTAACATGTCCGCCGCGGATCCCATATCCTTATCAAATTGTCGAGTTTCCGACATGGATACTTTATACATTATCCGTGTAACGTACTGTTTACCTTAACTCCAGTTTCCAAGTCTACCTAACCAAACCAAACCAAACCAAACCGAGCCTTATGTCCCAAATCAATTGGGGTCGGCTACATGAATCATTTTCCTCCATTGAGCTCTGTCAAGTGTTGTTTGCTCACTTAGCCCTAGTAGACTCAAATCCTGGCGGCTGGCGCACTACCGTATCTAATGTCAATTTGGGTCTTCCCCTCCCTGGAGCGTTGCTACTCAAAGCTATCATATCCGCTCTCTTAACTACTGCATCCGCTGGTCTACGATAGACATGCCCAAACCACCTAAGCCTATTTTCCCTCAACTTCTCCTTTGTAGGTACTATACCTACCATCTTGCGGACTGTTTCATTTCTAATCATATCTCGTCTAGTCTTACCTCACATCCGCCTCAACATTCTCATTTCCGCTACACTTATCTTGTTCACCTGCTGTTTCTTAATAGGCCAGCATTCTGTCCCGTAAAGCATCGCTGGTCTTATGGCAGTTCTATAGAATTTACCCGGTTTCCAAGTCAACCTGTTGACTTAAATTGTTGATTCGTTTTTTCCAGGTTTGCTATGCCACCAAAGAATGCTCTTCATTCAGCCGAAAACTCCAGTCAGACTACTAGTGTATTTGGGACAAACAACTCATCATTTGGAACTGCAGGTGCAACTTCAATGTTAATTAGTTAAAACCCGTAGTGCTATCTGTGTTTTACTGACTCTAATTAAATCATGTGGTAGGTTCTCTTGGAAGTCAACCTCGTTACCAGTCAGTTGGAACTTCCTTTGACGTCAACACAGCGACCTTCAGTAATAGTGCCATTAGTGTGGAACGAAACCCATTTTCTACTTCAGCAGTGTCCCCACAAATTCTCAGTTCAGCAAGCATCCAGTCCCCCATACTTTCAAAGATGCTAAACCCTTCCTTTACTGCAATTGAACAGTTGTCTGTGGATTCAGGGTAAGTTCTTGGGGAAGTTGCTTTTAGTTCAGAAGTCCAATTCCTTGATTTTTCATTAATGCAATTCTTACCAGTTTTATCAGCAACTGAACCTAGCTGGCTAGCTGGCAAAATATATGGTAACCAAGATTTGCAGAACGAAGTTTTGAATTGGACTGCATCACAGTTAAATACCACTTTTCTGTTGAAGCGAGAAAGCAGAAGAAAACCAGCATTTTCCCTAACCCTGTTATTTACTTTATTTCATCTATTCTACTGGAATTTTTATTATGATGCAATCGTGAGAATATCGAGGATAATAAGTCTCAAATATAGAAGACAAACTGAATATTTGGTTGAAAATTCGAGGTTTGAACAGTTCATTTCCCGTTTTTGTTGAGTCTATCTTTTCTAGTTCTGAGATTATACGATGCAATTGTAATACCTAACAAAATCTAACTCCATCAAACTGCTTGTTCTTTTGACCGTCTACTACTAGATCATTTTAGCTCCTTTTATTCCCCTTGGTGTCCTACGATAGAGTCCTAATCCTTTTGTGAACTTCTTCATTAAACAAGTACCCGACTTCAATGGAATATACCCAATCTACTGTTCCCTCAGAGTCTTGCCATCACCACATCTTTTGAGATCTGTAGTCCGTAGGAAATATTGTGTTAAATTTTTTTTATAAGCTTGTGATTGTTTTGATTTATGCTCCCATACTGCAGTGATAAAATGCTTAAGCCGAACGGTGCAGTGGATGATGATATCTGGTTGAAAGACGAATGGATTTCTGGAGAGGTAAAGACTAATGATTTGATGTGTAGTTTATACTGGAATTTCTTGCTTTGAGAGGCCAGAAGCTTCGCAGCTAGTTAACTACATTTTATGTCTGATGGGAATAATGAGTGAATTTGAAAGTCATTTGATGTTTATTCCATGTTAGATACATGAATTTGAGCCTCTCTAGGCTCAAAGCCCTAGGATGGAGCCTCACAGACTGTTCTTTTGTTTCATTTTGTAATGGTGCACCAATACTAGGTGGGCAGTATCCCAAACCTAAATTTGGCATTGGTATCTAGGCGCCTGGGGGAGCACCTAGCTATGGGTCCCAGACTCCCATACAAACCCCAACCCTACCCCGACCCAATGTATTTATGGGTCATCCTCCTTTTTTAGGGTGATTTTTTGCAAAAGAAAATTTTCCTAGGTCTTTGAATATTATCGATGGGTAATGACCTTCATGTCAATAATAGGTTCTGCTGGCTACTCACTTTATTTAAGATTGCTTCGGAATCATTGTTGTTGCTACTTGTAACCTTATGTTGTGGAAGTCAATGATGGTCCTTGGACATTACCCTGACATCCTTGTAGCCACTTGTTTGTGGATCTTATCGTCAAGTGGATGGGTACCCCACAATGTGTGGCTACAATATGAGTGTTGGAGAAATGCCTCCGCGCTAACTTATTTTTCCTTCCTTTCAGATTCCAGAAGAAGCACCTCCTGACAGATACATCTTCTAGGGTTATTTTAGGATAAGCCAGGTATTTCAATCATCGCAATACAAGCACGCCTTCATTGAAATTGGTAAGCAGTCGGCAGCAAACTATCCTCTCCTGGCCGGGTTATTATACATGAACTGAGTGGAGGTTTGTAAATGCTTGATGTTCCACCACAAACGTTTAACAAGTTGTCCAGGAACCCAAGCAACTTGCACCCATATGCTTGCCTGGATGCGTGTGGGTTGATATGAATTTCAAAATGCCCTTATTTTTTGAGGTTGCAGTTTTCGGGAAATGGTTGGGAATGATGGGGATGGCTGCGGTGGCTGCTTGGTTTGGGAGTGGGTGTAACTGAGAAACTGATAATTTCATCAATGGACACGATCGTAATCAAAATAGTTGTAGTTCTAGGGGATATCTGCTGAATTTTAGAAGTTCCATGTAAATTTGCATAAAAAATAAACTTTCTATATTCTATTTTTCTTACACCAGACAGATTTAATTAAAATAAATACTCTATGGATTTCACAGGGAAAGAAAAAACAGTAATTATCCTATCATAGGAAAGTGAAGTAATTTATTCCTCCATCTCTTTTCTAAAAGGTACTCCTTTGGAAAAAAAAATTTACACTTCCCTTTACATTTTGCAGTCCCCATTTGGTCTTATTCACATGAAGTTAGTACTCCCTCCGTCCCTTTTTAATGGTTGAGTATTCCATTTTGGGATGTCTCTTAAGAAGTGTGTTTTGAAAAGTTAATAGGTAAATGTTTGTGCAATTATTGTTTTGCCCTTTTTGAAAATTAATGAGAAAAAGAGTTACTTCATCCGTCCCTTTTATAGTGCAGACATTTCCATTTTAGGTTGTCCCTTAATAAATGTGTTTTGAAAAGTTAGTGGGTACATTTTTTATTTTGCCCTTAAAAGTAGATTCCTTTTTGAAAAGTTAGTGGGTATTATTATATTGATAATGGTAAGTAGTGGAAAGTAGATGTAAAAGTTGATGTGAGAGAAAATAAGTTGGAATTACGAGGTAATACAATTAAAAAGGGACGGAGGGAGTAATGAGTAAAAGTGAATGATAATTTTGAAAATTGGAGGTAAAATTAATGTGAAAGGTGTAAAATGGGGGGTAAGTTCATATGAAAAATGTAATGATATGTTTCTATAATAAGTTGGATTTACGAAGCAACAAATGAAAAAGAGGGACGGAGGGAATGTGTTGCTCTTGCATTAGTGAAAAAATGTACTTCCTCCATTCCAAATTGCCGGTCTTTCTTTTCATTTTTGGATGTTCCAAAATGTGTCCCTCTTGAAAAGTTAAAAGTGAAAAAGTTTTAGTTTTCCCAAATTATCCCTAGTTAATAGCAATGATTGTGGTCAAAAGTTAGAATATAGGGGTAATGTAGGTAATTTATACTCCCCCGTCCCTTTTATAGTGTGTACATTTACATTTTTGGATGTCGCTTAATAAGTGTGGTTTTGAAAAGTTAGTGGGTGCATTTCCTGTATTGCCCTTAAAAGTAGATTGCTTTTTAAAAAGTTAGTGAGTATTATTATATTGATAAGGGTAAGTAATTGAAAGTAGATGTAAAAATTATAAAAGTTGATGTGAGAGAAAAATAGTTGAAATTTTCAGGTAACACACTTAAAAAATGACGGAGGGAGTACCTCTCAATTTAAATTTAAATGTAATCACTACTTGTACTCTTAAAAACATCTTTTCCCAAAAGGGGCAAGCAAATTGGGACGGGAAGAGTATTAGAAAAAAGGCAAAATAGTAAATTCATATGGATAGAGAGAGTGAATTCACATGGATATAGAGACAAGAGGGAGCACAAAATCTAAAAAGGGAAGTGTGAATCAATTCCCTAGATTTTTTATTTTTTTTTGATCAACCACTTCCCTAGATATTTAGGTTTTTCTACTACTTTTCATTGCATTATTTTAGAATTAAAAAATGTAGTAGAAAAAAGGAAAAATAGGAAATTCACATAGATAGAGATAAAAAGAGGGAGTAACAAGTGTAAAAGGGATGTATGATAATCACTTCCCTAGTTGATATTTAGGGTTTTCTACTAATTTTCCTTGCATTATTTAAGAGTTTTGCCATTTCACGCGGTAACAAGACAAGATGATTGATTAGCATTACATATTCTATCGCAAGTTTTTCACCCTTATTTTTTTTTTTTTGGTACATCGGAAATACAAGGAACATACAATATACAACCAAAATCGAAGAACAACAACAACGCAACAATCAACCTGAGTCCATCCAAGACCAGGTTCTAGAGAAGAGAGATCTACATCAAACTTCCACCGCCGGCGGGGTCTTACCTACTGCCGTTGCTCCGCTGCTGACAAGCCCGTCTGCCGTTGCCTTCAACGAAAGCCATGGAAGCCGGGCCCCGAGAATGGTGATGTGCATCACAAAAATGAAGGGGAGAATAGATCTCAACCCAAAAGCATAAGAGATGGAGAGAGGAGGGATGAGAGAAAGGTAGTGCTTAGGGTGACTGAGGGGAAGGGAGGAAGGAAGGGAACAAGAAGGGGAAAAAGGAGGGGGGAAGAAGGGGAAAGCGGGGGCGGCTAGGTGAGGAAAAAGGGGAAAAGAAAAAACCCTAAAGCTCTCCACTCTCTCTCTCTCTCTCTCGAGAACTCTCTCTACCCTTATGCCATCCATCACAGTCAGGACTGTTAAAGGCGATTTTGATCAATTCAAACGATCTAAAATCTTTAATATTTCTATCTTTCTGCTTTGTGCAATACTGATGCCATGTCTCTTAAATAACTTAATGTAAGATCACTTCTCCTTTGTTAGCGCAAAGGCATTTCTCTTTTGTTATCGCGGAGGCATGTCTCTTGTTATTTTCATCCGTCTTCAATCCTTGTTTTTGTACAATTGCAGTATACATCGGGATTGAGATTTTGTTGGTTTATTTACCATTTCCGTTGGGAACTAATTCAAAGGCCTTGATGGTTCACAAAATCCTATGTTGTATCAATACATGATTGGTTTATTTTCCGGTCGATTTTGTATTGTGATGTCTTCAAGCACGGGCAAGGTCGTAAAATTAGGTTGTGCTGTCAAATTATTAGAGTTTTGCCTTTAGGCAATGTCACAATGCTATCTCAATATAAAACAGAGCGGTTTTTTACAAAACAAAGTAACATTCACTGCGTCCGATCATATTTTCATGTAAAGTTGTGGCAGTCAAATCGTTTCTTTTTAAAAGATATAGAGAATATTGTCCTAATTAATATATGCCTCTCTCTCCTATTTTTTGGGGAATGTATCTCTATTTAAATATTTCCTTTTTTTTTTGGGTGCAACAGAAGTTTAATATTTCCTTTGGTGATTATATGTTCGAATAGGAAAATGTCTCAAAATGGTAGCTGATGCTATGTGTAGATTACATTTTTCGGTTAGAACAGTCGGGTAAAACGGATAATTTATTTAAGCTGAGGCAATATTACATTCCTACTTGCCTCTAGGCACAGACATCTTGCTAGTGGATAATATTACAATGTAGTTTGTGTGACTGTTGTTTGCTTTGTTGTTTGTGAGCCTAGTCGGTGGTTTGCCTGCTTTTGTTAATTTACCCTAACGTGCCCCGAGTGGCACTGATTCCAATACCTATGACCTATCAAAAAGGGGAAAAGAAAAAACCCTATGACCTATCTGATAGCAATAGCAGTATAGCACACCGATGACCTAGTTCATGTGTTTAAAGTTCATGAGCTATTTTATTAACAGGTCCAGGAGCTATTTTATGTACCACTGTACCAGTTCCTGAGCTATTTTATGTACCACTGTACCAGTTCATAATTTTCTTTCTGCGTAACTAATCCATTGATAATAGTTTCCTTCTTGTCGTAGTTTTTATTTGAGAGGCTACACAGTTTGAGTCCATGCACTTGATGTAGATCCCAAACCATTTGCGTGCTGTAAAATGTCTTGACCATGTGGTCCAGGCATGTCCAAGACAATCTATTTACAGAGATGTTTATACTGTTACGAGTACTAACAATTTCAAATGTTTATACTGTTAAGAGTGCTATCAATTTCAAATGTTTATACTGTTAAAGAGTAATATCAATTTCAATCAGCAGATTCTCAATCTTGTTGCTTGTAAACTAAATAGCACGCTATCTTGTACCCTAAAAGGTGATCTCAAAATTCTTCCTGGGTTGTTCCTTCGTGTGACAGACTAATTTAAGTCGGTCAAGAGCAAGCAATATCAAAAGAAATGTTCTTAAAGTATATGAAAAGGGCTCTCTAACTTGATTTTTACAATTTCACAAAAGAGAATTCTCCCTGAAGCAGGGTTTAGGGAAATGAATACTAATCAGAGATGATTCTTTGGATTTAGCATACAGCAGTAATATGTCAAAATCTTTGGCAGCCATGTAAGTGATATCTTTACTCTTATGCTACTCTTATACAGCAGTAATATGTCAAAATCTTTGGCAGCCATGTAAATGATATCTTTACTCTTATGCTACTCTTATGTCAAGAAAAGATGTCCAAAAAAATTCTTATATCATCATAATTTTTTGATGATCATATGCCCAGGTCCAAAATTACAAATTGACCTTTTACCCAGATACAGAAAGCACTACACAACAATAGAAGTTGAATTTCTGAATCCTACAGAAAACCATTATCCTTCCAGCCATTCTCGAAAGTAGGACTGCAACTTGTCTGGATTAGCAGCATTTCCATTGTTAACAGTCAGGATTACCTTGTCAGGCCTAAGAAACTGGAACAAACGGAAAATGACATTATGCTTACTCGTCAGGGATGCCGATCTTTATGCATTAGGAAAATTTCAAAATCAAACCTGAAGAAACTCTCATAGTTCTGTGAAGCTGGAGTGCTCGCTGTATGTTTACTCCTGCAGCGACCACTGTAGGAGTGTTAGGTTGTCCAAGATCATTTCAGCCATCCAAAAAACTTGAAAAAAAAATGTAACCGGGTATGACCAAAACAAAACGTTTAGCATATGACATAATTTAATTTGCTCAATAGACCACATCACAAATTCACAACGGTTCATATACAAACACTAATGCACCATTGCATTGTCAGGTGATCTGGCGCATAAAATCCAATGCTCTCACCATAAATTGTGACAATGCCTCGGGAAGTCTGTTTTATAAGGTTCAGGAAACTGCCAATAGCTTCAGAATAAGTCCAACCTGAAGAAGAAGAAGAACGACAACATCGAGAAATACTCAGAAGATTTAGCATTTGGCTGCAAGCACCCAGATTGATTACAAGGTCAAGCTGTTGCAACAGCAATCTATGTGTAACCCGGTGGCCTAAAGGCCAAAACTGCTGTTTATTGATTCATGTACATCTTCGAGTACTGTTCCAGTATCTTCAAAATGAGGAATGGTGATATCTTGTTTGACATCAGAATGCTTCTGACCAAAAGAATTAGAGATCTATTCAGAGCTAACCTCAAATCTCAGAGATGATACGGGAAGAACATGCAGAGTTGTTTCCTCCCGTGTAAACATAAATTCCCAGAAAGTTCAGGCCAACCAAAAGACCAAGGAATACACCTCCTCATATTGTTAGGACATGTTCTAACCTACAGCATTTTTAGGAGCAGTTAAAGCTTCACCAACTAAGAGATACATTGGAGGGACACGAGGACTAATTGAAGTAACGAGCCACCCAAACATTCTTAACTTCAAGTGTTCTCAGTCTATGAAACAGACTTCACAGCATAATTTGTTCATAAAAGTTCATCCCTAACAGCATAACTTGTTCATAAAAGGGGATGAACTCAAACTAATATGCAGATTACTTACATGTGGTATTGACTGCCGATAATATTTTTGTTGCATCTAAGGTGGGAATAATAGCATCCAATAGTTTACTTCTTAAATGCGGTTTCATAACTTAACATACATGAGTTCTAAAAACCTAAACTTGAGATGATTGAAATAAATAAAATCCATTAAGTTAATTTGATTCTGAACTTTTACAATGGGCATATTATGACTTAATGACATGGATACAAAAACGGACCCGGAAATTCTAGAGCATGGGTACACACTACACAGACATGACGGGAAACACGGAAAAATGTAAATAATACATTTTTTTTATTTTTTATTTTTTATTTTGATATAATACATTTTTTTTGTTGTTCATATGAATATTGTCTCCAGATCAACCAAAACTAATAGTATAAACTCTAACACTAATTCCACATATCAGAACCAAGATTGCAGCAACTTTTCAAGCTGAATTTTTTTGTATTTGTAATTCTTACATTTTACTTTTCAATTGATATTTAACTCCCCCAATAAATTTTTAAAATTTGTGAATCGACCCAACGTGTCCCCATCTGTGTCTAACTTGAGACACGTGAGTCCCCGATTTGAAAATTGAAACAAATAATATGTTCTGGCGTGTCGGTGTCGGTGTCGCGTGTCCCATGAGTGTCCGACACGGATACAAGACCATTTAGGCGTGTCAGTGCTTCATAGATTGTGGTATTCAAAGCCTAGAAACTAGAAAGTATCTTACAAACAACAAATGAGCTTTTAGATGAGGGAAATCAATGACTTTACTTAAAAAGCCACAAGAACAAAACGCAAATAAAACCCTCCAGCAGAACTTAAAAAAAAAAGTGAACCACAGTACACCTAAACCCTTGGAAATCTCAAGATAAACACATTCTTTCCCGATGCTTTACACCCCAACAATGATGAGGGTTTTGGGTTCCTTCGTCATAAAGTTCTAAGTGACTCACTGACTCTCAAAACAAAACTCAAAACATCTTTGGAAGGGAACCTGCTTATACTCTCCAAATCTTAAGATAACAATAGCATCAATCTGAATAAGTTAGGCAGCAAGATTTTATAGGGCAGTTCTTCACCTGTACTTTGGGTTGTAGTATGTTGTATCAAGATAAAGCACATTAACTCATTGGTTCACAAGAAGGGGATAAGTATGCATGAGTAGCTCTGAAATCCCATGTGCAAATAACATTTTCCATTTGCAAGAGAGAAATTAATAAGAGCTGCACCGGGGCAGTGATTAGCTTCTAGTATCGTCACTTTAGTTCCTTCGAAAGCAAATATCAATCGCAGGCTTAAGCAGATCATGAGGCAGGACGGTGGGAAAGAAAAAACTGAAAGAATACCATGTGCAACATAGTAATAAAGCTAAATTTCGGAAGAGGGGCAATCTACAAATATAAGTACAAAATGCATAAGGGGTTCCGTATATTTGTAAGGCCCCATGTTGACCACTAGCCCAGTAACCTTGATAATAAATCCACACGCCACACCACATGGCCCAAAATGCTTAAGCCTAAGGTACTTGTATGAATTTACATGGTTCTTTATTTATGCAGGATCACCCATGTAGACTTCCGATGTGGGACGTGGTGTTACCATCCCCCACTTTATACCCTTGCGTCCCCGCGAGGTTGAGCACTAGAGTCACAGTGTATTTTATAATTCTTCCCTAGTGGTCGAGGTCACCTGCACGAAGGCATTATGTCACTACCCAACCCAGAGGGTCAGCTATCATGATTGGCCAGTGATAATCACCTTTGCAGGGCTTTATAAAGATTAACAAATTGAAAAGCATAAGAATTAAATTAAACAAAATACATTCAGAGCTGACTTAACATGCAACAAGAATACATAGTCACCCATCTGGATTACATTACAACCCTGTGGCTCGATATCATTAGCACCGCCAAATCAAACATAGCTTTAAGTTGAAATACCAAACCAAACTGAGCCTTATGCCCCAAATCAATTGGGGTCGGCTACATGAATCATTTTCCTCCATTGAGCTCTGTCAAGTGCTGCTTGCTCACTTAGCCCTAGTAGACTCAAATCCTTGCGAACTACCGCATCTAATGTCAATTTGGGTCTTCCCCTCCCCGAAGCGTTGCTATGCAAAACTATCCTATCCGCTCTCTTAACTATTGCATCTGCTGGTCTACGATAGATATGTCCAAACCACCTAAGCCTATTTTCCCTCAACTTCTCCTCTATAGGTACTACACCTACCATCTCGCGGACTATTTCATTTCAATACTGAGTCTGTATCACATAATTCATTAGCAACATTAGCAATTACAGACTAATAAAGCACTTGACAAGGATAGAGCCAATTTTACCCACGGTGTCCTGAAAAGGTCAAAGACCATTTAGGGAGAATTACGATATACTGAGGTTACAAGTTTATCATGGGATTAATCAGTTAAACATTTAATCAAAAGGAATTTCAAAGTAACAATACTAGTTTCCTATTAGTTCATTGTCAATCTTTACATCGTCATACCACAATTGCATATAATAAAGGGAGGGAAATCTGAAATAGAATTGTCCAAACAATCCCTAGAATTTACTACACCTTGATTACATCAGTGACTCTAAATAAATATTTATGACGATCGCTATTACTTCTTTCTTCTCAGGATTTAGTAAATCTCGAGCATTATGCTCTACCATCATCTCACTTAAATGCATGTGTGGAGAAGACAGTTACTCTCATTTTCCTTGACCTTTTTCGAGTTCCAAAAATCAAAGGTAAGCAAATAAAAAAAGCAACAAAAAGCAACTGATTCCTCAACTCTAATCCAGCCTTCAACTTGATCACTTCCAACAATTAAGTCCAAAAACCTGTCATATGCATTGAATGAGTTTAACCAAACATAGATGACGTGAATATCTTCAATAAACTCCTAGAGATTAAAACACGAGCATGTTTGATGGCTGAGAAATCAGACACATAATTACTTTCCTTCACAAGATTAAATAAAGCTTATTCTTGGTCGGACAAAACTTTCGTTGAGCATGACTGTACATATATATTTGCACATCCTAAAAGGCTACATGAAATTCTCAAATTCTCTTTTAAGAATTTGAGATATGTATTCAATGAAAGTTCCCCATCATGTAGTCAATGGAAGTTCCTCATCCACTCTTCGTCTTGTGCGAGCCACTCATCCAACTGTAAGTTTCCATGTGCCATGAGAGCTGTTTCTGGCACATAAGCTGGGACATATGGTTCCTCCTCTGGCACATAAGTTGGGATATATGGTTCCTCCTCTGGCACATAAGCTGGGACATGTGGTTCATCATTAACCTTGTCTGAATCCCTTTCATTCATTCTCTGTGGATCTGGTAAAACTGGAGGATCAAGCAATTGGTGTGTTGTCCGTGGCGAAGGCTCTAATATTTCCATTGATGGCTCATCCAAACAAGAAAACTCTGCAGCGATACGTTGTACTTCATCAATGTGCAAGGAACCAACTGACCTCTGGGCCAAATTCGGCCTTCTATGGTTGGGAAAATTGAAAGATGCTTGTTCGCCTTTTAAACAATACAAGGCTGCATCATAAGCTCGAGCTGCCTTCTCAGGTGAGCGATGAGAACCCAACCATATCCTCGTCTTGGTCTTTGGAATGCGTATTTCAGAGACCCATCTTCCGCCCCTCAACCGAACACCTAAATAAGGACCTTTACCTCTCCTCTTAGAACCCTTCTGCAGAGGCAAGGGAGGCCCTAAATTCATGACAAGGGGGGTTATCTGCCAAACTGAGTGGTGAGGAGGAATGAAAGGGTACAGGAGGTAGTGCTATTTATGGAGGAGGTTGTGAAAAGCCTATGCAATACAGCTCATGTAATTAAGAAAGCAAGATTACAACATATCAACATAGTGGCACGCTTTAACCCAAGCTATACGTGGCGGCAAATAAAATGTCACGTGGTAATGCATGCCGGCACTAAACAGCAATTAGGAAGATCAACTTCAGAAAGACACGAGTGAACTAGTTTGTCGCATGTATCAAAACAATTCCAAATCCCCATTTGGGAAAGAAAACAATTTTATGCCAAAGCAATCTTTTTTATAAAGGTATTGACAAGCTTAGACTATCAAACGGGCCAAATCAGCCATTTTCTTCTTTTGTTTTATGTTCTAAATGCCGTGCCTAGCTCTACCCATTCATTGGTCTTAGCATACCTTACCGGCCTATTTCTGATTACAATAATCAAATCCATCCTTTCGAGAATTGCAACAGAATGTAAAACTAGTTCTATTTGAATACATATTTAGCAGCAATAATCCTCAACCTGCAGAAAAAACTGGATTACGAAAGATCAAGAGAACGTACCAGTTGAAAGACTCAATTTTGGGTGCTGAAAATGCGAGCTCCTTCAAAAAGGGGCACCCATGCTCGCCTTGATCTGATTGTTGTAATCTGCAAGCTTCTCTTCTTTGGTCATTCTACGAATTGCAGTTTAAGAAAAACAAAGTAAACATTAGTTGCATGGAGATCTCAAATTTCAGAGGAATAAAACCTCAACCTGAAAACAAAAACAAAACCAGAAATTAGGAATACCTAAAGAGCAAGAGACCAATACCATACCAGCTGCAAGAGTCGAGTTATTTCGCCCTTCTCCTTCTTCTTCTTCTTCTTCTTCTTCTTCTTCTTCTTCTTCTTCAAAGTACGAATTCTCTTCTGGTTGCTCCAAGGCAGACATATCTCGTTGCTTTTCTCCAACTTTTCCAGTTTACAAACAAGCTTCGTTAATTTATTACGCAACCCATACAGGCCCTTTGGATTGAGGGATTCCGAGAGGGAAGAAAGGAAACTGAGAGAGGGTGGGAGAGGGTGAGATTCCGGAACAATTTCAAAGCCACATTTCGTTCGCCGGATTGTCGTCTGCGCGAAGCTAGATCTGTAATCAAAATTGAGTTTTGAAGCTTTGAGTTGGTCATGGAGAGCCGCGGGAAAGAGTTTGGTCCTTAATGGAAGGGAAAGGGTTTGACTTCTCAAAGGCAGACATATCTCGTTGCTTTTCTCCAACTTTTCTCGTTAATTTATAACGCAACCCATACACGCCCTTTGGATTGAGGGATTCCGATAGGCTCCGTTCAATTGTCGGGATGTTGTGCAGAAAATTCAATCTTGGGAAAAGTGAAGAAAATCTATTTTCCTGTAAGGCTCCGTTTGTTTAAGGCGGAAAACATTTTCTGGAAAACCTTTTCTTTGGAAAATATTTTCTAGAAAATAAAATATTTTCTGGTGTTTGGTTGTGATAGAAAAACATTTTCTAGAAAACAATTTCTATTGTTTGGTTGGCACGGAAAATCACCAAATTAACAAACTCACCAAAATATCAAGAAGAAGAGTAAAAGGTGGAGTAAAAGTTAAAAAGGGATCACGTGACCCTGAAAGAGTGACATGATCAGGTGTAACACACTGTAACATAAAGGTCACACGTTGCACCCACAGGATAAAGAA
>JAXBDA010005031.1:0-26223 GCA_036023075.1 Gaultheria prostrata
CATTTTAAACACATCTAACGGTTCGGATTGTCGAAATTTGGTCCGAAAAATGGAGGTCCGCAACTAAGGGGAGTTGAGGGATCCCTCATAGGATCATGACTCATATAGAATGGCGATCTAATGAGGGATCCCTCAACTCCCTTAGTTGCAGACCTCCATTTTTCGGACCAAATTTCGACGATCCGAACCGTTAGATGTGTTTAAAAGGTGTTTTTAAGGGTCACCGCTATGAAAAACTGCTCCGATCAAGTCCTTCCAGGTATTTTTTTTTTTTGCCCAATTCTCGCGGTGACACTTAAAAACACCTTTTATTTATGAAAAACTGCTCCGATCAAGCCCTTCCAGGTATTTTTTTTTTTGCCCAATTCTCGCGGTGACCCTTAAAAATATCTTTTAAACACATCTAACGGTTCGGATCGTCGAAATTTGGTCCGAAAAATGGAGGTCCGCAACTAAGGGGAGTTGAGGGATCCCTCATAGGATCATGACTCTATATATATATATAAAAAAATATACTCCAGCTCTCCATTACACACACACACACAGAAAAGATACTTGCCTACCCGGCGAACAGAGAGAGAGACGATGACGACAGGGGTTGACGTGAACTGGAGAAGTCAGCAGATAACGAGGGGGAGAAGTCAGCTGACGACGATGACGAAGGACAAGAACTGGCGATGATCGGAGATGAGCAGAGGAAGATCAGAAGTGCGATTTAGGTTACTAATAGAAGGAGGAGAGGCGCCTCTCTTCAGATCAATCGAATATGATTTAGGTCCGTACTACTCGTAAGTTTGTATAAAGCTAACCTCAAATAACACTTAGCCCCCTCAAATTTGTAGAATTTATATTTTTAACCCGACTTTTTCCTCCAGGGTCTGTCTTCTTCCCAAATCGCCGAGCCAACGATTAATCGCAACTCACCACCTCGACGACTACTCAGCGACTAACGCCGACTTATTTCCGAGTTGACCTTCCACCGACTTGGGTATAGTCGCCTTGGTTGGGTACCGAGGAGCGACTACTCGCCGAGTAGTCCGACTTTTAGAACACTAGTTGGATTGGCCTAGAGTTGGATCAGATAGGAACCAACGGAAACTAATAAAATTAGTGTCCAACAAGGACGGACTACATGAGAGCAACACAAACATCAAGAATCATATTCTAGATATACTTCTAAGTGTCTGACAAAGTTGGATTGCATAGCATACCATTCTGAAAAGCTTCAAAGAGCTACAAAAGCATACATAGTGCATAATGAAGGTTCAACTACATGCAGAGGTCAATCTACAGCTGAACAAAATGGTGCACAGCCATAGATAAGGTATATATATAAGCCTCAAAAGAAGAGGCATCAACGGCCGACCTTAACAAGAAACTAGTTTAGGGTCTCTGATGCGACCTAAACACTAGAAGTAGCAACAGTGGATAGAAGTAGCAACAGTGGAAGCCAAGGCTGGGGGAGGAGCTACAGCAAGACACTCAAACGGATACTCCACAGTGTAGTAACCAGAATCCTCATGGATTCTTGCCTTCTTAAGTGAAGAGGTCCATCCTTTGGAGAAGAGGGCTTCGCGAACCTCGAGAATTTCATTCTTGAATTTCTCAGTGGTCTTCAGCACACCCTCATTGTAAGCTTGATCTTCTAAGGTCTGTTGATTAAGCTTCATTGCAGCCATGGCACACTCTATCTCAGTTATTTTGGCTTTTAGCATCTTAGCTTCTTATTCGACCTTGTTCTTTGCTTCATTGGCTTCAAGTAAACCCTAATCCCCAAACTCTTTGTTTTTGCTTAGCACAAGGTTAAGCTCTTTGTTTTGACGCTTCAGAGACTCAATTTTGTTTTCTCCAACTTCCAGGCGAGAAAGTGCAAAGCAAAAACACTGAAGAGCCTGTTAAAACACATTGAAAGCTATAATAATCCTTACACAACATGAGAAGCTAAAAGTAGTTGGGAACACTCACCAAAGCTTGATGATGGAGGATTGACCTTACTAACTTTTTGTCATTCATTTTTTCAAGAGCTTCAATGTCCTTGGGAAGAAGCAAGGCACTAGAGAGGTCGGCAGCAATTTGCGGAGTCCCATTCAAGGACATATTTGTGGTGATAGGCTTGCCTTTGTAAGTCAAGGGAGGGTGCCACACATGGACATGTGAACTCTTGTGTTGTATCTTAGTACCCACAACCTCCTCCATTTCTTGTGACTCCTCTCGAGCTCTCTTTTTCTTTTCTTTTTTGCGCAACTCACGTCGAGCTTACACAGGATCCCCTTTGGTAGATGCCGGAAAGACAAAGGTACCATCCTCGAACTACGGTGTTCATTGATGGAGCCAAGGGTGGTGTTGGGATAGCAGGAGTGTTTGGTGCCCCAAGTGATACGACCATTAGGTTGAGATCCGGCTCAATCCTTTGCATAGTGGAAGATTCACACAAGCTTGAATACTGAGTTATAGTTGGAAAGTCTGACAGGTTAGAGGAGGCTTGCGGGCTAGACTAAGGAAGGTGAGTACTAGGGTTGCGAGCTATGTCTTCGGACTCGTAAAGGAAAGGTGTGAGAGCAGACCGTTTGTGGCATTGGCACGGTGGAGCATTAATGTTGTAAGAAATAGTGTACTCAAGAAGGCATGGTGCAAAGCGTCGCGTCTTAGGGAGTGCTGGAGCAGTCTTTACAGCGACAATGTTGGTGCGTTTGAGGGATCTCTTCTTGGCTTGAGAACCTATGGGAAATAAGCATTAGCACCGAAAAGAGATAGCTATGCAAAATTGAAGTGCAAGAAGGAAGCTAGTTTGGACCTGGGTCGCCCTCCTTCCAAGGGAGCATGTGTTCACGGACCTCAGTAGCGAGTGCGTACTCATACTGTCCAGCGATTTTAAGCCAATCATCGGGACACTTGTCTTTAGGCGGGAGACCTCTTATCAGTTTGAACCCTTTGCGAGCTCGGAGGTAGTACAAGGATCCATCACCAACACCAACAATTTTGTAGCAGTAGAGTATCTCCTCTATTCCTAGCGGGAAACTCTCCCTACGTGCGAGCTCATCCACGTTATTGACAATCCTAAAAGTGTTTATAGAAATTTATGTAAGTGTCAACCTAAGCCAACGGAGAAAGCATAAGAGGAGTGGGCCAAGTGGAAACCGAACTCCACCTTCTATAATGGAAACCGCGGGGAATACTGCGAATGAAGGCGAACCTAAGAGGTTCTCCTGGGAACCTAGCAATCGGAATTCCACACTTTTGGGGATGTTATATGCTACCCTAAAAGCATTATGTCCAAGAGATTCTAACTAACACTTATATTTTCCCATTGTGATATCGAATTAAGAACTTTGAGTATGGCTGGAAAACTTAAGAGAGTGGTCGGAAAACTCAAGAGAGTCACTAGTAAACTCAAGAGAGTCGCCGGAAAACACAAGAGAGTCGCCGGAAAACACAAGGGAATGCCGGTAAACCGGAAAACTCAAGGGAATGCCAGTAAACTCAAAGAATTGCCGGCAAATTCAACCACTTCACCGGAAAACTCAACCCAATTCGACGGAAAACTCAGAGGCATTCAAAGGAATTCAATGAAATTGCATGATGTTCATCATAAATTTCAACTACATTCAAAGGAAGGTACAAAAGTGTGAAAGAATAAAGGTGGAGAACTCACTTAAGTCTCCAAATGATGAACAACCAAAGCTCCTAGGCAACCCCCATGAAGAGCCCTCACACTACTCTTGGAAAATGAAATGAGAGAATGAAGTGTGTGGAGTGGGTTCTTCCCCTTATACTTGAGAAAAAGGTGGGAGAATACAAAATTTCAATCAAACTAGGGAGGTACTGCTCGGGTTTAACAAAAAAAAAAAAAAAAAGAGCGTGCCCTAAACTTTGTATCGTGTCCTACCGAAATATAACGGTCACAACACTAGCTAGTTCGTGGCTCGCAGCTATCTAGCGAGTTGGGGCTCATGCGTAGAGAAGTTGTATAATAGACATTAAAAATCACTAAGTAGGTCCCATAAAAAAGAAGCTGCTAGGAGAAGCTAGTATGGAAGTGGGCACTATAGAAATTGTATCAATTTACCACGGAGCTGCTATCTCGTCTAACTACGGTAGCTATGTTCTTTCGATTCGAGTACGCCCAAGTACAGAGCTGGTTCAAATCTGTGCCGAAAAATAAAGAAAGACGAAATGTGAAGAAGGTTCAACAGGTGTGCTGTCATAAAATTTGAAATTACCCCCAAAAAAAGGAATAAAGATTGGTCAAGGTTAGTATGTCCAAACCTGGATTAAAGGATGAAGGTGAAGCTGAATTAACAAAGAAGTTGGATTGACGACGTCCGGAGTGAAGGCTAGAGTGCCCAGACTTCGGCACCTCCGTCCTTATTTGAAAGCATTCTCCCCATCTCCTTTACGAGCGCATTAATTTTAAGGGTTTGGGGGATTCGGAGAAATTTGGGTCTGTCAAGAGGGGTGAAGAGAATTCTAAGTGGGTCCTAGTAAAAAAAATATGGTGCCGCTCTTTGTAAAAAGTGAAGGTGCTCTCACTTTTCTTATTTTTTCTTTTATGCTGACTCTTGAATTTTGGGGAGAAAGTCCTAGTTAGAGAACCTAAATGGAGATACTCACCAAGTTTCACCTCACACTCTCTCTCCTCATTTTCCCTTTTGGAATTTCTGTCCTATCTATAAGAAAAAGGAAAAAAACAAAAAGAGAAGTTGCAGGACGGAACATGTGGGTGAGAAAGTCCGAATGGCGTAAAGAATATTCTGGAAGGTGCTTAACTTGAGATAGGAGTTCGTCCTAACCGGGGAAGCTATCCTGAGGAGTCCGCTCTAATCGGGAAAGTCACCTTGATAAACATCATCAAGTGTCGTGATAAGGGCGAAACTCCGGAGACGGAGATCTAGTTGAGATTGGAGTCCTCTTTAATCGGGGAAGCTAGCTTGATAAACATGATCAAGTGTCCCAATAAGGGCGAAGCTCCGGAGATTTAGGTATATGAGTGTATCCCGGACAGGCTAGCTATCATGGACGTCAAGTGAGGAGAGCCTATAAAAAAAGGTTTTCACCCTCAACTAAAGGTACACACAATCTTATTCACAAAACCCTAGTTTCCTCTCTTCTCCTATATTCAGTCTCTGACTTAAGCATCGGAGGGGTATTTTGGCCAAACGTCGGCCGGGCAGCCTAACGTTCTTTGAGTCTTGCAAGTGCTCTCGTCGGAACCTTACTCGGCGCGACTTTCGGTGGCTTGCTTTCCTAAAGTGAAAACGTACCCCACCACATGTAAATAATTAATGGGTAAAAGTGGAGGATAATTTTGGAAGCTGGAGGTAAAAGTTGATGTGAAAAATGTAAATTAGAGATAAAGTTGATGTGGAAGGTGCAATGCTGATTTTTTTATTTTTTATTTTGGTGGCTAACTCATGCAGTAGGGCTCTTGGTTGCCCCACACTGCATCCCGGAATCGAGTCGCATTCCCCCCTTCCCCATGTAATATATTAGGAATGACAAATGCAGAAAAAAAAATGATATTTTTTTAATAAATTAGATTTAAGAAAACCACACTTAAAAATGGACGGAAGGAGTATATAAACTAGACATTAGTAGCTGCCAACCTAGAGTTGAAAACTAAGAACTAGGTAGATAAACAAAAAAAAATTAGCTGAAATTCTCCTTATTTTGGTAGAACGTGGCAAAAACTCGATAAGTAACATTTAAAAGACGCGTCAAAAAAAAAAAAAAAAAACTGATGTATTTCAAATGAACACGATGAAAAATGCTTTGGGTTCTGACCAAAAGGGGTACTGAAAATACACGACGGTTTGCAAGGCCCACTTTTGATTCCACACAAATAATCCAAACAGTTCATTACTTTTAAAATAATTGTTCATGTGTCATTGCAAAAAAATTAACTCAATTTAATATGTATAAGTGGTTGATTCAAATTTCAAATTTTCATTTGAAATTCAGGATAATTGGCTTTTGCCACATTAAGGATCCTTTCCGGTGCAACTGTGCAACCCTAGAGAGGCACTAAAAAGATGTGAGAAATTTCACATGTTTCAAATTCCAAAAGATTAAAAGGGAATTCCAGCACAATTTTGAGAGAAATTCTGGTAAATAGCAATCATATTTGACTAACTATAGTACTTGAATCAATGAGTTATTATAATGCCAAAAGCAAGTGGTGGCTAGCTCATGCGATAGAGCTCTTGGATGTTCCACACTGCATCCCGGGATCGAGTCTCCTCCCCCTTCCTATGTAATAGATTAGGAATGACGAATGAAAAAAAAAAAGATTCACAGGGCTGGCACAACCAAGTCAGCATCCTAATGCAATCATTATAAAAAAATGAGAGAGAAGAGAGGGAAAGAAAATATCGAGATTTCAGATATATAGATCCTTTTTTACAGTAACAAGATTTGATATTTCTCGTTTCTTTTCTTTTCTTTATTTTATTGTAAAGGATCGCCCGCTATTTAGCCATAGCAAATGGTTTCCCCAAATGATAAAATCAACCGTTGATTTTAGCAAATGTTAGTTTTATTTGATTTTATCATTTGGAAAACACCCCCAAATGATATACAGTAAAGTTTTCATGGATAAATATTGGCTCTTCGATATCTAAATATTTCACTCGGATTTGTTTTCCATTGAATCTCCTGCATTCGTAGGTTCGCTTCTCAATTAATGATTAGGAGTTTAGGACTGTATTTTACATTGGAGATATATCCATTGGCCGGAGACGAAGACCTCTCTCCTCTTTTCTTGGAGGCAGCTTCGTGTCCCTCACCGTCGCAAGAGTGTCTAGGACAGAAGTTCAATTTGATACAACCTGAATTTCCACAACATTTTCTACCCGAACAGAAATTGGCTTACTCGTGCACACACTATTGTTAAGAACAAAAGACAGATTATGATACTAACTTCTTTTTTTGGTAACGGGGGATATATCATTCAACCTGGAAATCAGATTGAATCAACGTACAAAAGTCTGAGGTAAACACAGCGATAGGACTATAGGAGGGGGAGGGAACCTTGCCTTGCATTTTTTGCTGGCTATTCGCGCAATGAATTGGCATCGCAGAGAGTGCTCTTTTCAAATAGGGAACCTTTTGCACCTTCTGGGTGGGTGGAGAAGCACAAAATTGTCAAACAGAACCTCAATATGGTCATTTTGCGATTTCTTTCAAAGGTTTGTTTGAAACAACTGACGGGTACTGTTTATGTTTGTCCTGGACACATACACCATCATTCCCCAAAGTAAGAAAAATATACATCTTTTAGCATTACTCCCCTTCAGCACATGATTCAGCCTCCGGCCTAGTACCCAAATTCTTCACAAACGAGTGCTTTTCGTCGTAGATTTCCCAACTGCTTTCTCATTATTTGGATCCACCAGCATCGCCGTGATCATGTTAGGAACAAACATTACCAAACAGCAAGCTTCATTTGAGGTGCCGCCCAACAGAGTGGTATTTTAACCTTTGGAATTCCAATGAGCAAAACAGTCCAACCTCTCTTGTTTTAAATGCAATTCCATCAAGCTTAACATCAACCCTTTTAACAGTATTATGCACAGAGTCCCTGCCATTGAAAAGCTTGTGCAGTGGAGCGAATCATGCAGGCCTGAACCGAGCAATATAGCACTAGCACAATTCCCAGAGGGGGGATACGGTTTCCTTTTACCGTGATGGAAAGATAGCAGATTTCAATTGGGAAATGTAAACTCAACAAAGGGATAAAACCGTAGTCCCTCCAGGAAAGGTGGTAAACAACCAGGAAAGAGCAAAAATATCACAGTACATTTCACAAATAATCACTCCCTCAAAATTTACTTGGGAGAACATGAGAGACACAAGGACGTTGCCACACATTCAATTTCATTAACCCAACTCATTCATTTTATAGTGCAATAGATCATCCAAGTAGAAAGATTATCCTAATTGGTAACAAGTAAAAATCTCACCATATCCATTTAGCTGTATAAAACCACCAGTGGTTCAAACCCGCAATTGTTCCTTCAGAGCATATGAATTAAGAAATACAATGCCAACTAGAATTTCCAATATCCAGATGTTGCAGCACAATTTCAGTCACAGTAACCTGACTACAGATTCTACAACAGAGAGAACTTAAAGTTGAAATACAGATAGAAACAAAACCCTAGTAACTCCAATAGATGCCCTAATTTTGAGTTTGAAACAGATGTAAGTGTAAGAATTGGAGATGTTTTAAGTTCCAATTTCCAACTCAATCACTCTAGCTGGGCCATCAAAGAATCTTTATCTGATAAACACATAGGCATCAAATCGTATCAGAGAGAGAGAGAGAGCGCGGGGGGTGGGGGGAAGTAATTGTAGTCAATGGTAATAGAAACAGCACAATTTTCATTCATTCAGGATAATTTGACAACTGATTCAACTACATAGGTCCCTGAACTCAACATACCAATACGAACAAAACCCTACAAACCAAATGCCCCAAACACATCATCTATACATAAACCATCTGACTAATTCTTCATTCCAAATCTCAAAAATCAAGCACATTCACCTCGGATCCTCCAGGAAAGAGCATAAATAATCTTGCAAATGAAACCCTAGCTAAATAAAGGGAACTTGAGGAATTTGCAACACATTCAATTTTATTAATACATATCTCATTTTATAGTGCAATAAATCAAAGTAAAAAGATTATCCTAATTGGTAACAAAAATTCACCATATCCCCATTTCAACAAGTGTTTCAAAGCCTCAATTGCTCCTTTAGAAATAAGAATCTAGATATAAAATTTTGACCAGAATTCCCAATTTCTTGGTCAATACAGATACGAACAAAACCCTAGAAACTAGTAGATGCCTTAATTTTGGGTTTGAAACAAAAATAAGTGTAAGAATTGGGGATGTTCTAAGTTCAAATTCAATCACTCTAACTGGGCCATCACTAAATTATTATTTGATAAACATATATAGGCATCAAATCGTATCAGAGAGAGAGAGAGGAAGTACTCGTAGTCAATGGTAAAAGAAACAGCACAATTTTCATTCATTCAGGATAATTTGACAACTAACTCAACTACATAAGTTGCTGGACTCGACATACAGATCCAAAGGAAACCCTATAAACCAGATGCCCTAAACGCATCACCTATATATAAACCATCTGACTAATTCTTCATTCTAAATCTCAACAATCAAGCACGTTCACCTCGGATCCTCCTCGCAAGCTGAATATCCTTAGGCATAATCGTAACCCTCTTCGCATGAATAGCACACAGATTCGTATCCTCGAACAGTCCAACCAAATACGCCTCAGCAGCCTCCTGAAGAGCAGCGACAGCAGAGCTCTGGAAGCGGAGATCGGTCTTGAAATCCTGAGCAATCTCTCTCACCAGCCTCTGGAACGGGAGCTTTCGGATCAGCAGCTCTGTTGATTTCTGGTACTTTCGGATCTCACGAAGGGCCACAGTTCCAGGCCTGAACCTGTGGGGCTTCTTCACACCTCCAGTGGCCGGTGCGGATTTTCTAGCAGCCTTGGTCGCCAGTTGCTTCCTTGGCGCCTTGCCGCCGGTGGATTTCCGAGCAGTCTGCTTGGTGCGGGCCATTGGAAGATCTAGGGTTTGATGTCAGAGAGAGAGAGAGAGCGATGATTTGGTGGTGAGATGGGGAAGGAGGAGGGGGGGCTAATTTATAAGGTGCTTTGAAATATTGTGGCGGGATTGGGGAAGGGATCGAAGCCGTTTATTTTGGTTTGGTGTGTGAGTTTGGTATGGACGGTGGGGATTGATTAAAAGGGGTTTGGACGCGGATTGATGACGTGGTGGAGGAACGATGATTATAGTCGTTGATTTCGTGGGTTTGTTATCGACGGTTCTGGTTGATTTGCTTGGTGTAGAGAACGCGGATGGTGACGTGGTTGGGGTTTGTATTTCAAAGATTTTTTTAAAAGTTTGTCTCGCATGTTCCAACTTCTCGCAACCATTCCGCTTCGGGAACATCGTTTCAATATTGGGTGACTTGTTCAAAAGTTTTTCATAAAAGATTTCTAAGGGCATCTCCAGTAACAACGTTAGTGTAAGAATTAGTGTAAGAATTTGTACAGTTAACTAACATTTTTCATTTTTTGTGTTCCAATGGTGCAGTTAGTGCATGGATATTTGTGCAAAAACTAGTGCAGCACTAATCAGATGTATAACTGTGGTTGTACGTCTAACTACACCATAAGTGGCCCCCACGGCTTTGAAGTACAAGATTTCACATTTTATCCGTTGGTTTCAACGCTGGAATCCAATGCTGGAAGAGAGAGGAGAGAGAAAGAGGCAGAAGAGGAGAGAGAGAAAGAGAGGAAAAGTACACCGGTCCCATTTCTATATATTTATATATGCATATAATATTTGTGTACTTCTTTACTCTTTAACAACACTTTAACACTACTACTGCAACACTTCTTACCTTAACAACACAATTTGTTTTAACAATACAAAAATGGGACCTACTTTTTACATTTTTGTGTCATATAACAACATATTTTTGTCATAACGACTGGAGATGCCCTAACCTCATTAATCCATCAAATAAATTTAGGCCCAGTTTCCCACTTGATTTATCAGATTTTGATAAAATCAACCCTCGATTTTATCAAGTGAGGAATAAAGTTTGATAAAATCTCAGATTTTTGCACTAAAAAATCTGAGATTTTATCAACTTTCTTCCTCACTTGATAAAAATCAAGGGTTGATTTTATCAAATCTTGATAAAATCTAGTGGGAAACTTGGTCTTATAACATATTCGGTCCTCTTACTTTCTATCTTTTTATTATCTTACCAAAAAAAAAATATGTACCTTATGAAAGTGCCTAAAATCCTAGTGTACCGTATGAAAGTGTCTAAATCAATAAAACCTTATGATAGGAAAGTACACCATAAAACCTAAATCCTATGGTATCCTTAGAAAGTGTCTGAATCCTTAAACAAAAAAAAAAAATCATGGACTTGACCATCTAAAACTTTAGCATGAACTAAATAGTCCAATAAGTATCACTTATGGACCCTAGAACAATTAATCGTTGTTTATTTTTTAAATTTGCTTTGGAAATTGATATTGGCACTCCCATTTTTGTCACTGTTATGTGAAATTGCTAAACCACCCTTATCCAACTCGTAGGCTTATAAAAGAGAGGAGTTTGGAAATTTTTGTTTGGTCATTTGTCACATTTTGCCAATTTTACCCTCCAATTGGAATTTGGCCTATTGGTTTTCTTGTAATTTTGCCACAATGCTATGCCCTTTTGGTCTTTTGGCTATGTATGGCTAAATTACGCATTTGAGTCTCTGGAGGTTGTTGCTTTACGGATTTGAGTCCCTAGAGTTTGTTGCTTACGCATTTGAGTCCCTAGAGTTTATTGCTTTGCCATTTCTGATCCCCTTTTTAACGGCTAGTGTGAAAGTCTTTATTTTTGGAATTCGCGTCATGCATGTGACAGATGTCTATAATTTATCCCAGACTTCTATAACTTAGCTGGTTGCACATCCAAGCATATTTCAGTATGAGTTCTTTTTAACCTCCCTCAAAGCAAAATCTGAATTAAAATACACGGGCATAAAACTCGTGCTAGGCACGAGGCCTTATTTGAGTCCCTGGAGGTTGTTGCTTTACGGATTTGAGTCCCTAGAGTTTGTTGCTTATGCATTTGAGTCCCTATAATTTGTAAGTCAAAATACACACGGGCATCACACTCATGCAACGCACGAATCCGTTAAACTAGTATTTTGAAAACAAGAGAAAAATATAATTATAAACTGCAATTGTAATTTAGTAAATTTACCTAATAATAGAAACAAAATGTGGAGTGTCGATATCAACTCCCTTTGTTTTCCTTAAATATTTCCATCACAGGGTCGAAAACAAATTAACCCCATCGTCCCATTTTATTGATCTCAATTGCCAATTCTTCCTAAAACGATTGTCCCGCTTTAAAATTAAATAGGTAATAGTTAATAAATTTTCCTCTGTTGCTATTGCATTTTAAAATTAGAAGTACCATCAAAGTAAGGAAAAACATTGATCAATAGCGCAAATTGTGTCCTCGTTAAGTTGTGAGATCTCAACAAATGGTGAGCCGGAAAGTATTGTCCACATTTCATAATTTATTGGGGAGTTTGGCCACCTCCTTTTTTTACTTTTCCCATTATCTTTTTTCAATTCTGGGTGTTTGGGGGATAACACCCAGAATTCATTTTCTCAAAACTCATTTTCCATTTTGATGAAAGGAGAGGAGAAGTCAAAAATAGGTTGGGATGAGCTTTTTGAGTTCTCATTTTTCACTTTTCTCATTTTGATTAACAAAAAGACCTACAAAATGTATTCTACACATATCTCTCAAACACTACCCCTATTGCAAAATGCATTCTGCATATTTCTCTCAAACACTCTTCCCAAATTCAAAACATATTTTGACCATAATCCAAAAAACCAAAAAGCCAAAAAGTTAAAAATGAAAAGCTGAAAAGTAGGCTCCCAAACAGCCACATTATGTGTTTTTAAGGAGAATTTAATTGAAGGTCCTCCAACATAGACTTTATTACATAGTATGTTTGAAAATTTAAGTTGGCATCCTGAATTTTAAATAATTTCAAATACACCCTTTAGTATATAATTTAGCTCCTATTTTATTTTCGGGATTCGGAGATTCATTCATCCCATCATCCGTCCTATTTCCGGAGATTTATGCTTTGTTTGGAACTTATGGAAAGTGAGAGAAGAGAGAGGAAAATACCTAAGAAGGAAAATTGGAGAAAATAAGAGAGAAAATTTTACTATTCTTATAACTCTATTTATCAATTTTCTCTTCTATTTTCTCTCCAACCAAACAAGGGAAGAGAAATTTTTTAAACTTTCTCTCCCTTTCCCTTCCTTTCCCCATTTTCCAAACAGAGCATTACTCATCCCGTTACCCCACTTCCAATTGAACCCATACCATTATTCATTTTTTAGGAAATGTTTCTTCGAAAAAACTACCACGAGTCTATAGCGGATTTTTTAAGCTATGCAGTTGACGTAGATAGTTCACATAGGCTCATGATACATAGACAGTTCACAAAGTATTCAAACTGAAAAATTAGTTTTTTAACCATACATTATTTCATACTCCCCCGTCCCTTTTGAGTGTTTCTTCGTAAATCCAACTTATTAAAGAAACATATCAACTTTACTTCAATTTTACACTTTTCACATCACCTTTTATCTCTGCTTTCCAAAATTACCTCCACTAACTCTTCGAAATGGCAAAATGATAATTGTATAACTTTTACCCATTAACTTTTCAAAACACACACTTATTAAGGGACATTTAAAAGTGGAAATGTCTACTCTATAAAAGGGACGGAGGGAGTAATGAATATAGATCTTATTTGAGAGATGATGTTGAGTAGATTCAAGAAATATAAAATTTACTAAAAACATACATGTACACTAGAAATTATGACATTTTAAAGTTTATAATGCAAACAAACAAGAAAAAGGGCAGAATAGAACGCATGAAAAAGGACTGAAATAAGTACAAAAATTTATTTGTCAGGGTTGGAATGGGCACGGACCAAAACAAGCGGGGTCGACCTCTAATTTTCTATAAAAGGGATTTTATGGGCCATGCTTAAAATGAGATTGGGACAGGTGTATAGTTTTGGAAACACGTTTGGGCTTTAGAATCAAGGTCCAAGAGACTAAATTAAAAATCAAATGGGCCGAACATTAATCAAGTATAGTACAAAAGTTTTCAATGGGCCCAAGAATAAAATTGAAGGAGATAAAACAATGTAGCAAAAGTAAAATTATGGGTTGTTCTCCAATGAATTTTATAAAAATTTGATAAAATCATACCCTTGATTTTATCCATTCTGTAAAGATTTCATAAAATCTCCCATTTTTGCCCATTTTTTAATGTAAAAATGGGAGATTTTATGAAGTCTTTTGCACAATGGATAAAATCAAGGGTATGATTTTATCAAATCTTCATAAAATCCATTGGAGAACTAATCTAATTTTTGGTGTGCCAAAAAAGAGAGTAAATTAATCTAATAGTTCATAAAATTATACGTGTTATATAATATCAAATTCAAATATTTGTAACAGTATTTATACTACAAACAAGGCTAGATATTCTCCTCATCTTCCTCGAGAATACATATTTTATTATTAACGGGAGGAGAGAGAATTTTAAAAAGTAAGAGAGATTATGTGTTGTTAAAGAAAGATTAGTATTTTAGTATATGATTGACTAGTGAATTGTTGTTGGAGCTTAAATATTATGTATTAGCCAGCTGAAATGTCCAGAAGAGCAACATTTAGCTAGGTTATTGTACTTATGCTCTAAAATATCGAGAATCGATTCGTGTATAGTGCCAGTCAAGGAAATAACTCAATAAGGGAAGATTAATCCAAGATTAGTTAGGCTTTTGCCAAAGAAAATAAAACTTCCGGTACAAATTCATCACTACTGTCTACGAAGAAAAACAAACCAACCACACTATCTACGATGAAAAACAAACAAACACACACTGAAAATCCCCTGGAGACAAACCCAGCAAAGGAATGATTGAATAACAATGTTCCAAGTTGGCAACTCACTACCCCAGCCTCATACATCGAGTTACCGCCTCAAAGGACCACCACTTGAAACAAAGGTTCTCATTGAGTTAATGATTCTTTTTGTGCTAAACCAAAAGGGAATAGAGGGGGAGACCATGCGTGGCGACTTGCTTGATTTGCTTCTGAGCGTGATCATAGAGCTTCCGTAACAAGTACCCGGAAAGGACCGAAACACAATAATGAATTGAAACTCTTTCACTCTTTTATTTTCTACTTTCTTTTTCCCTTCCCATTTACAGATCGTGTTTTTGAATTTTCCTTTGTGCCATGTTTTGATTTTTCGGGATAAGGCTAGGATAAAATACCACTAAAAAATTGTGTACAATATGCCTTCTTGTTTTTTTCGATACAAAAATTCATAAATTACCACAAAATCTCATAAATTCGTATTGAACACAAATTTTTTGTATGTTTAACCACAAAAATTTCATACATTTGAGCTGTCTTTTTGTGTTACCTTATAGGCTTGTACTCTAAAAATTTGTAAAATATACCACCACAAAATTTCATTTCGCACTACAAAAATTTACTATAAAATAAGCCACAAGAGTTTGTAAAGGATGTGTTCCGAATGCTTTTCCGAATTTTTGTGGGTAATCAAGCCTAACAACTAATTTATGACAAATACCTCTATTTCTTTTCCAACTTCCACAAAATCCAAGATCCATGGACTATACACAACCAATGAGTTTTTGCATGTATCTTTAATTTTGTGAATTTTCTAGTCATTATATGCTCTTTATCCTTAATAGTGGACAATTCTTACCTTTCTAGTGTATAAATTGGTCCCTTTAAGGATCTTTTATATCAGGGGGCATCAAGGAATTCGAATATGATGGAGGGTAGTGGAAGTGCCCTTTATTCCTTTCTTCCTCTACTCATCTCATACTTTTCTCACCCACAAAGCGGCCTTTTGGTGATTGTGGACCAATCTAAGGTACATAATTTGTGTACGTGTGAGTGAATGAGAGCATAAGCGCGAGCGTGAGATCGTATTTAAAATACATCACAACCAACTATGATCCGCGAGAGTGAGAACTAAAAGCACGAGCGTAGTGCACGAATTAAGAAGTGAGAATGACATATTTTAAAGGATTATGTGACTAAGGTACCAATCACATCTAGCCATGTCAACATTGCTATCTTGGAGGAAATTGTACGTGTCTAAGCCTTTTTAATATTGAATTTTATTATTTACCCAAAAAAAAATATTGAATTTATCCGTTCACTCTCAATATGAAGATTTCCAGTACTATTAGATGGAGAAAACTTGTATGCCGAACAGGTACCGCCACGTGGTATTCATCGGTGTGTCCGAGCTATCCAAACATATTTTGGACGGTCCAAATTTAAGAGTGACATTTTTGTGAATTTTGGGGGCAATTTACCCTAACAAATCTAGGCCGTCCAAAACATGTTTGGATGGCTTGGATGGGCTGACAGGTACGTGGCGGTACCCTATCCGCGTACAATTTTTTTTCAGATTATTAGATGAGTATATGCACGTCACTAATGAATTAAAGTATTTGTACATCTGCTATAAATTAAATCAAGTCAAAGCATATTTGATTAAAATTTCTTCAATCTCATATATTTGATTAAAACTTCTGCAAGCATATTTTATCATCCCTTATCCTTATTTTCTTTAATTCATTTTTAGGGTTAACTTTTTAGGAGTAAACTATTCAGGGCTCTTGGGAGTTGGACGTCATCATGTGCTGTGACCTTCCTTAAGATAGATCACACAGTTACCCAAGAGGTTTCCCTGGTAATCAAAACTTAAATTTAAGGGTTTGTTTTCTTTCTAAGTTCTCGGGTTGGAAACTTCTCAGTTACTTTTAATTGCTTTGGAGCTAGCCCATATGACTTTACCGGGACCTCGGAAGTAAGAGGTGGGATTGAACCCATAAGATTAGTCGAGATGTGCATATGTTGTGAATTCGGGCCCAGAATGATTACTTACGTTCCATTTACCGGAAATACAATAAAACTGTATGATTTGTGTAGTTGTTGGTAGAATTTTTTTTTTTTTTTGAACGGCAAAAAAGATTTTATTAGTCTTTGGAAACGAATTACAAAGATTAAAGGGATCTGAGGGAAACGGCATCACCACGCAAAGAGACATCCCAAGTAGATTGGCACCCCTCCAAGCGATAATCATATGCCACCACGGACCCAAAGGGAAATAACAAGGTTAACAAGAAATCAACCTAAACACTGCTACAACTCAAGCCCTGATACAGACTTCCAACAACAATGAGATATTCTCCAAACCAGCAACAATGAGATTAATTCTGCATCCCTACAAGAGGATATCCAATGCAGAGATACTTCACTTTCGAAAGATATCCAAGCCATGATGAGATCAACAATAGTCTTCAGAAATTATAGGCCAAATCAACAGCTGCCAAACTTCAAAATCACTCCAAAGGCAGCAAAAATTTCTTGATAGCAACAACAGTCACCAAAATAGGATACCACTGAAACGGACCAACACCCAGACAACCCGCATAAAATCAACCATCCACAGACCTAGACCATTAACCCAGACAGCCACAACACCCAAAACAAAACCCAAATAACCCAACCAGAGAAAACACAACCATTAAAACTCAAAACTAAACAACCCCAATCAGGAAGCTTCAAGAATATTTCGCAGATTTTAAATGAAATCATTTACCGGGTAATTGTAAGGATCCCACTAGGTTCTGACCCATAGAGCAGCTCAAATCTTGATCAGCTCCACTAATTCCCCCAGTTAAGCACCTTGACATAATCAAGAGGGATCAAGCTAAAGGGCAACAACTTTTTCCTTATTATGTTCTATCATTTCAGCAATTTTACTTATGACTCCCTCCTCATCTCCATCGTAACCAATTCCATTGAGCTTGTTTATTTCCCAAATGGTTTGAGCTTCGTTGAGCATGATTCTGTTTCTGTTTTTTATACCATCCGAAGAGATAGAGGCAGACAGCGCAGCAGCAGCAACCGCTGATCTCAGCACCACGCATTTATTCTTATTCCTATTCTTTCAAAGTTCCAGCATATGCTCAAATGAACTATTTTTCTTTCTTTTCTAGTCTGAGCATATGCTCTGATACTTTTTACACTAGCCAATCAAAGATTAATGAAAGTGCATTTTCAGTGCCCTCCCAGTTTTGGTATTTTATTTTATTTTATTTTATTTTTCCTTTTTTTAGTGGTCGGTAACAATCAAAGTATCAAACCACTGTTCTTTCGGAAAGTAATTAAGAAAACTGCTTTATTAGCAGGTCTATAGAAAATCATGAATGCGTTCGCTCTATGTCGCTTCACGGGTCTCATTCTTCCTAAATTTTTTATGCTTTTGTTTTTCTCTTTTGTTTTATTGCTAAATTCATATCACCTTTTTTGGATTAAAATATTCATCTCAACGGAAAGAGTCTAAAAGTAAAAAGCCATGACCAAAAGCAAAAAAAAGTTAATAAAGTTCGGAAAAAACTTTTCTGACTTCTCTTGTAGAAACAAATATAATTAATCCCAAAAAATACGACGAAAATCTAAAAGAAAGTAAAAATATGGAAAAATACTAGACCAAAAAATTAGGGAGAATGGGATTGTTTCATTGTCTGCAAGCAATTTTTTGTATGTATATATTACTACTAAAAATATACGGGAAAAACCCAAACATTTTTAATTTGGTTTTTACTAGAGTTTGGGATAGTTGTTTTTGAAGTAACCCAATAATCCAGAATATTAAACACACGTCAAAGAAGTTGCACTCGCAACTTCATTGCACAATGCAATTATTTGATTGTTGAACCAACCGCAAGACCATTCATAGGTTAAGGTCGTCAACAAAACCTAAATTTGTTAGTTAAGCATACATTTGATCACAAAATCAAGCCATTATTATTACTTTTTGGCTGATTCTATATGCATTCCTTTATTTTCTAAACACAGCCCATTTCTAAATACTACCCAACCCTAAATTCAATGCAGCCCAACAAAAAACCCAAAAACTTCCCAACATACCCTCATACCAAAAACCTATGTTTTTTTTCCCACATATACCCTTCCACGAAAAATCCCCAAAGAACTTGGCATGAACTCTTCCCTCCCTCTCCCTACCATCATTCCCTCTCTCCTTCACCATGAAACCACAGTCTCCCAACCTCCCTTCCTTCAATCACTTTATTTCCATCGACCTCCACCACTAGCGAACGCCATCATTGTCAACACCACCATCATTGAATTCAACCCTGCATATATGGACGTATATATTCATATGTTAACAAAACACTCACATTTTCTTTTCTTTTTTTGAACAGTAAAAAATATAATTTTATTAATTTTCAGAAAAAGATTACGGAGACTAAAAAAAACCAAGAAAAGATGGAATCACAGCAGGGAGCTAGAATCCTAAGATAAGTCACCCACACTCCCCAACGATCATATGCCGCCCAATACCCAAAAGATAAGATTGGCAAGAAGCCAATCGAAAAACACCCCTAACCACCCCTTCCTCCTCAAGCTCAATAATCTACCATCCTTTCGTCCTCCATTTGAGCAATTTTACTGATGACTTCCGCTTCATCACCATCATAACAATTTACCAGAGACTTATCAATATTCCAAGTTATTTGAGCATCGTTGAGAATGATTCTGATCCTTTTATTGATCCCCTTTGATGAAATAGATAAGGAAATTGCAGCTGTTGTCGATATGAAGATAGCCTTAGGTTTGTGTCTTTTCAAATACCCAAATCACTTCATCAATTGGATGAACTCTTCTTTTCGCTTTCCTTCCTCCCCCTCCTGCTAGTATTTGTTCCCTTAGAGATATCTTCTCTATGAGCCACCTCTTCTTTGTTCCTAGAAATAGGTTCTGATGTGTCCAACCCAATGAGAATTTCAATATCATCCAAACCTTTTGCCATCACAGCTTGATCATTGGGTTAAGCTACATTACTTATAGAATCAGCCACCCATGTTCCCTCCATCGAAGCATGGACAAAGTCTCCACCACTCTCTTGCACCTCATTGATCCCATTGATTTTGCTAGCCTTCACCTTAATGTCTTTATTTCACCCTCCTTGTCATCACAATTTTCCACCTCTTCTACACCAAGTTGTGAAAGATTATTCACAATCCTTCTACATTCGTCAATACCAAGCAGAATAGGTTCCTCCTTCACCTTAAGTCTGTAATGGATACCATCAACCTCAAGCTTAATTGAATCATCAATAGTCGACATGATCTTAGTGGCAATAAGAACCCTACCTTTTGTGAATGACATATGTTGAAGAGTGGATTCATCTACCTTCATGAAAACACCCCTCTGTTCACCAAATTTTTCTAAAGGATTCCAAATTCCAAACATTAAGCGGCATCCCCATACAATTCAGCCAAACACAACTTTCAACCATTGTTACTTCTCACCTTCCCAAGGCTTAATTTAACTAAACCACCTTTGTGAGCATTTATCATTGATCATGGAGTCCCTAACTTATGAAGACACAAAAGTAATGAGGATCTATCTCCCCACATGCTTCTAACCAGAGTCTCCTTAAAATTTTCCTTTGCAAGTTCACTGATTAGCTCATCCACCTCAATAAAATTGTGTAATTTGGCCACCACGCTTCTGTAAAGCCATCCATTTCTAGATGGGTTCAGCTTTAGAGAACTTGACTTGTCTCTGCTTTCCACACTACCATTGTTATAACCTTTCACCATTTGGCATAAGAGATTTTTCCATCCACTATTTCTCCTCTGTTGCTAGATTCAACAATAAGGATTTTAGGATTCCCGTCAAATTAGTATCTCTACCGTAATTTTTCTGCCCACCAACCTTAGTAAATCCTTTACTTAATCTTGCACGCTTTATGAAAACATCAGTTACATTTCCAAATTTTTGTGGAGAATTTTTTACGCCAAGCACAGCTTGTGTCCTCTAGTAGGTTAACAATAAACAGAGTAAAACATTCTACATCCCCTTCGCCTCCTTTGTTGAAATTTTCATTTACCCCTTTTGCACCAATTTTCAAATTTGAACATTCAGATGTTAATTTTGAAAGTTCCACGTTCTTTTCGGGACTCAAAATCTGAATGAGGTTAAAATTCATTTTATACATAGGATATGGATTGACAATGGCAAACTAACGTTGCTGGGACTTCCTAGCCACAGACTTAGTCTTGGGGAGAAGGCCAAACTTGGGACTGGTCAGGGTTTGTGAGACTGACGACGTGTTTAGGAGGGTTGTCTTGGACATGGTTCTGTTTTTTGTTCCATATTTTGTCGGTGGATGTCATTTTGGACATGGGATGTTTAGGTTTTTTTTTTTTTTATCATGGATGTTTAGGATCAAAGGTATATATTTATGTCCTTACTTTCAAATTAGTTGTATATTTACTATGTTAACCTACTTTTGTATTTTCTAATTATGTAATTCAATATTGAAAATAATCAAATTTGTAACATAACAAACAACCATTATTACATAAAACGAAAATGCTACAATAAGCAATGCCTCTCGTAAGCAATGCCACTTTACCAACAACATGAGCATCGGGAGAAAAATAAATTCGTAACTTAACCAACAACCTTTCGGCATTACAATTAACTCAAAAAATCAACGCAACCAATGCCCTAAGACAAACCATGCTACCACCGGATTTGGGGAGCTTGTAGTGCCCGTAGTCCCCTGATCCGACTGTTCATCCCCCAATCAATGGTTCAGATTCACAGATATATTTTTACTACTAAGAGTTAACAAATATATCTCAACCGTCGATTGTGGGATGGACGGTCGGATCAAGGGGACAACAATCCTGAGGGCACTACAAGGGCCCCAAATATGCTACCACCCAACTTCATTTCTCAATCACAAGCGCGAGGCGCACGGGCTATTCTTCACCATTCAGCCCTAGCATTTGACTTCTTCATGAACTTCTTGTACTTCTCACTCTGTTCGCAAGCAAATCTCATCTTTGGTATCCGGTTCTTTGTCATTGTCTTTGAGGCTTTTATCAAAGTGACAAGACCGTATTTATTACGGGTCAATGTTGTGCACTTTATCAAACACATCGTTGGTGGGAAGAACTACACACATGGTTAAAGAAAAAAAATTCATAACCCGTAACGAATTTAGTACTTCTTTTGAAAAAATAACTTCTTCTTAAACACTCACAGTGTTGATTGTGAAATGCTTCGTATAATCATTATGGCTAGATGGCCCTATGTGACTAGCATGCCTTGAAGCGTCACCCTGCAAGAACTAAAGAGACTAAGAAAATCCCAAGAAATATTTTTTTTTCTCTCTCTCTGCAATGTTTGGATGCACAGTCCCGAAAAGTATACTAAAATGCGATTTTAAAACCCGAGAATCTTAACACTTGTCGGATTTTAATATCCAATTACTTGAAACAATTTTGGGTTTGGTGCCCGAAAATCTATACCACATTCGAGTTTTAAAACCCAAAAATCTCATGTATTTTAGAATTGTGAATCTGATGGTATTAAGACATTGAATTGAAAATTGAATTAGTTTTAAGCTAACCTCTTGGCACGATATAGGCTCGAAAAACCACCATGTTTCCACCACCAACTTCCTTCTCCATTACCAAGGTGTTTGAAATCAAATTTGCTTCCATTGGAGTATCTTTAATTGGTAAAAAACCTAGAAATGAGTAAAGGCCTTCAATGGAATGAGTAGAACCTTCCTTTGATTGCTTGGATTTTCTTTCGAAGGGATATGAGGAAGGGGGAGGAATGAAGAAGGAGAGTGGTTTGTAGTCTAGGAGATAAAAGGTTGTAGTGTAGGTGAAAAAAGGAAGAATAAAGCATTGGACGAAGGAGGAAAGAGATAGATTGTAGTGTAGCAATGGGTTGTGTTTAGACGTAGTGTTTTTAGGGTTTGTGGTATGTTGGTTGTATATAAAAATTGTAAGGATAAAATAGTATTACACATGAGGACATTTTAGTAGTCTTAAAATTCAGAGTTTTTAGTGGGTTCTATTTAGAAAATAATGGGATGCAGATAGAACCCGCATTACTTTTATTTGTGTTATCAAATTAAGGTAGTCCTTTTTTTAGCTCAATTAAATTCAACAAAGTTGCTATGGAAATTATTGTATTTGTATGGGCTAGGACTCTCTCATGTGAGCATTATTTTCGTGATGGCTCTTGCAACACAAAATAGGAGCATCCATTAATATCGTAAGTTTCGATGTATCATCCATACAAAACATTTGGTTGATCTAGCATTGATACTCATCTAAATGGCGCATATTTGTCACACGAGAACTAGACAATCAGATTGGATTAAGTCTTTATTGGTCCGATCAATTTGATTTTCACATATGTGTTAAACACATCGTGATCTACAAAATGAACAATTTAGATCGTCAAATAAAATTATGATGAGTCACAGTCCATATTACAGAGAAAATTGCATGAAAAATCTTCACCAGAGAAAGATCTTTTGATTTATCCGAGTCATTTTTCATCTCTCGTATAGTCGTATTGCTTTCACCATCGTCCTCGTCTTGCTATAAATTTGGGGGAAAGTTCGAAGCTCATAATCTCTCCATGAGGAGAAATTTTTCGGTGCCGGGTGGGTATGGTACACGTGGTACTCACTTGGCGATCTTAGCCGTCCACCATGCGATTCGACGGTCCGGATTTTGTACATACATAAGTACATACATATATAAAATGATAAAATCACATTAATATTTAAGTTTATAGTACATTTGGAAGTGTATACATGTACCAAGTTATAAAATTTTCATGATGTACATGTACATGTAAAAGTTTAAACATATTCAAGCTTATATGTGATATTCTTATGAGATATACATATATCTTCCAGATACGCGAGCCTAATCGAGTCTAATACTGTCAGGTTTAAGTATGACTCATTTATTAAACGAACCTAAAATTGAAGTTTAGGTTCGGCTCATTTAGTACTCGAATCGAATTCGAACAAGTTTTTACCGAGTCAAACCTCGAGCAGTTTACATCTCGGCTCATTTGCAGCCCACGGAGAAAAGGGTGATGTTGAAATTCCAGGTCGAAGGATATAAGAGCATATCCACTCCTTATCCAAATCGTACATCAAACTCAAATTTGAGTAAAAAACACAAAAAAAAAAAAAAAAATCTCACTCCACTCCTTCATCACATCTTTCACCAAATTTGATATTACTCAAATTATTCACCAAATTTGGTGAGAACCAAACCTAATATTAAATTTTGAGGGCCATTTTTTCTCTCAAATTTATAAGAATGCTATTAGTAAAGCTTTTATTCAAATTTATACATAAATTTGCTTTTAGCTATTGGAGTGCCCATACCAAATTGAATTTTTACTTAAATTTAGGTAAAGTAAAGGGCGAAAGATGCTCTATTCCCCTCCCTCTTTCGTTTGCCGCGTACTCGCGTAGTACACCACGCAGATAGCTTTGCCGGGTAGAATACCAGAGACTTTACCCGTACACCTTTACCACTCCAAATACCCACACAGTTTCTCTCTCTCTCTCTCTCTCTCTCTCTCTCTCTCTCCACACATACATATACTCATCCATCCACTTCCTCATCAGATCAGGCTTTGCGGCTTTGAAAGGTAGTAAACACTGTTCCAATAAATCTTTCCTCATCTTGAATACTTGCCTCTTCTTCTTATTCTTTTAGTGACTGCAATTTCCATGAACTTTCCGTCGACGACTGCCAATTTGTATCTCGTTGCCGTTTTCATCCCAATTTTGTAGCTATTGTTGATCGAACTGTCGTGATCAGGTCCAATTTAGGGTTTCTCAGGTGAAAGATTGAGACTGTACAACTGTGATTTTTGTGGGTGTATCGTGAAATTTTAACTATGGAGTTGAGACTGTTGGACTGGTTTTTTGTAGTTGGATTGTGTTTTTTCTTTTTGGTTTCTGAGTTAATGTGTTTTTTCTTTTTGCATTTTAACCGTGGAATTGAGACTATTGGACTGGTTTTTGTAGTTGAATTTTTATTTTTATTTTGGTTTCTGAGTCGAATATGTGTTTTGAATTGTGAAATTGATACTGTTGGACTACTTTTTGTGGACGGATTGTGAGTTTTTAGGGTTTTGTTGTTTTAGTTTTGATATTGACACTGTTGAACTGTGGTTTTTCACGTAGGTGCATAGAAGAAAATTATTAGGGTTTTGTAGTGATGGGGAAAGGATCGAAGAGTGCTGTGTGCAAGACGGCGTCACACCAGCACTTTAAGGATAGGGCAAAGAACCGTGTGGATGATCTGCAAGGCATGTTTGCGGATCTTCAATCAGCGAGGAAGGATAGCCGTTCGATTGACGTGGCCGTGCTCGAAGAGCAAGTGCATCAGATGCTTCGTGAGTGGAAAGCTGAACTCAACGAGCCCTCCCCGGCCTCTTCTTTGCAGGTTGGTTCATCTCCTGTTTGTGCCCTTTACTCCACATGCTTATCTTGGAGGTATGCTTGTGCACATATTTTAATTGTGAATTATTATGGTTCCTTTGGACATGTAAGGGCACCTATGAGGTACTAGTATGAGTATGGCATATGGGTATGGTAACATATGGCATGTTACGGGTATGGTGATACGACAAAACCTAAAATAATACTCTTTACGGGAACGGTTGGGCTAGGTTTGTAACTCTTATACATGTCTTAATGTCATACTTAATGTGTATATAGATAAATATCTAAAAAAACAGAAGGCAAAAGAAAAATTAGGAAATTTTGTGACGTCAATCCAAAGAGGTACTCGGTTTTTACATTGAAATTAAACATGGTAATTCCTCTTTCTATTTTTCTATTCGATAAAGTAAATCCAAAGGCAGGCATGATCTTCTTCATTCATGTATATCTCAATTGGAGTTCAACTTTACGAACTCTTCTTTTCTGTACTCTAAATAGTTCATTTTTAAACATAAGTATAAGGAGAGTAAATAGAAAAAATTAGACTTAAAATTGGTAGGAAGAAAGAGTACTTGTTAATATCAACTGTGGTGCACCACCCGAAAACTAAAAATAACAGGCATACACCAGAGACGTACCCATCAAGTGTACTCCCTATATCTATAGTGTACACGGTTTGTATTTTATCGTACCATAGCCATACCCGCACTGGTACTCGTATGACAACATTTTTGAAGTACCCATGGTTTATAGACGTACAGAAAGTTCTGAACCTCGAGGAGGCAAATATATGTGAGTTGGCATATGCGGAAGTTGCTGTGGCAGATGCCATATTTCTAAAAACAGATCTGGCTGGCAAACGTGCAGTGAAACAATTTGTATTAGGATTACTGCAATGAGAACATGGTTTGAAAAGTTTTGGGCATGTCGGTGTGTATTTGTGAGTGGGTTGTAGAGGGTTGATTTTGCATGGTGGGTGTTTGGTGTCTTTTTCGTGGGCCACTAATATAGTACTCCCTCCGTTCCAAAATGTTTGCCCCCTACGAAACTACGAGCAATTTTCAAACTAAAAAATAATGTATTTACCAAAATAATTTTCAATTTTTTTTTGCACCATATTAAAGTTCTCAATGAAATCTATCAAACAAGATCCATATTGCTTAGAAAATTATTTTTGTAAC
>JAXBDA010005032.1:0-26215 GCA_036023075.1 Gaultheria prostrata
CTGATTTTTCTAAGGGGAGAGAGATGAGCTTTTTTTTCTCTCTCTTTCTCCACCACACACACATATAATACACCCACACCACACAACTTTAAAATTAACCCCAAAATTACACTACAAGCCCAAATGTGACTTGTGTAAACCAATTCCACCTCAACACTACACATCACATGTATCCTTTCATCACTTAGCTAATTTTATCATTATACTTCATTCCACACATTACCCCAACTTTATTTCTGGAAAAATAGTTAAAATTTTCGGGTCTTTACAGGCATCTTCAACCCACCCTCCATAACTACATTTTTCCTTCCATTCCTCCATTTTGGAGGAAAACCTCTCCCCTACCCATCCTCCATTTTCCCCTCCATTTTGGAGGATTGTTTCTCACCCTCCAAATATGGAGGTCAAAAAATAATGGAGGATCACCTCCATTTCACTATTCATTTGTTCCAAATTCCTGTCATGTCCTCTTTTGTTCTCACCCTCTAATGATACAACCAATATGTTTGAGAAATAGAGGAATAAAATTATTGGGTTTGAGCTCACGTGAATGGTGAAATCCTTCAAATTCACTTTTTCGATATAAAATTATATTTTGATCCTCCAAAATGGAGGAACGGAGATTATTGGGTTGAAGATGCTCTAATATGGGTAAATTTGGTTTCTATGGCAAAATGGAGGTAAGGACAAATGTGGAAACGGAACTATGGGCAATCTATAGGGGACTCGCTATCATTCTCCAAAAAAACATGCCCAAGGTTTCTATAGTTTCGGACTCAAGTGCGGCAGCGGATTTGATTAATGGTGGAACTTTGGGGAATCACCCACAAAGCAACGTCGTTACTAATGCCAAAGCTCTTAAAACCTACATTGAACAAGGTTATGAATACCGTACCGTACCGGCAGGTATGTAATGGTTTTGTATAAAAACGGTACCAAGGAACCCCAATACCGTACCGTGTCCAATACCGGGCCATACTGGGCGATTTTGTAAAAAACAAGGGCAGAACAGAGCTGCCACCGTATTTCAGTCATAACTTTTTACTCCGAACTCCGATCGAGGCAAGTTATATATCAAAATTGAAGAGAATTTTAAGATCTACAAGATTGTAGTTATGCACTTTTTCTAATTTGGTCTCAATGTGATCCAAAAATCATGATTTCTGAACGGGCAGATTATAAAAAAAACTTTGTGATGCATGGGTTCAACTTCTATCACTACCAAACATCAAATACAACAAGTATGGACTAAATACACATAGATTAAGTGGGTTTAAGGGTCTATACATATATAGATATAGTTGATTTGAAGAAAATGGGATTGAAAATGCCATAAATTTTGTGGCAAATTTTGTGTTTCTTTAACCCTCCCCTATACATATAGATAGAGTTGCGGTAAATCCGATACGGTACCCGGTATCGACCGGTACTGTACCGTACCAATAGGAAAACCGGTACTCGAGCCGATACGGTATTCAGAACCTTGACATTGAAGCTACTTTGAGTCATATCTTCAGAGAAGGTAATGAATGTGCTGACCATCTTGCAAGGATGAGCGCTGAACAGGAGGAGAACTTGGTGTTGGTGAAGGATATGCCGCTCTCTCTCCGGGAATTCATGATTAGGGACTGCCTTGGTATTAGGCAGATAATGGACTAAGTTTCTCTTATGGTTTTATTGAACTTCCGGACTATGTTTGTTCTCTTGATGAGGCTTGGGGGATGTTTGACCACCTCTTTTTTGGCTTTTGATTTTCTCCTTTTGTATGTTTGACAACTCATTCTCAAAATGAATTCTCACAAAATGAGTTGTCAATTTTTGATGTTTTAGAAGAGAAGTCAAAATTAGGCTGGAATGAGCTTTTTGACTTCTCATTTTCCACTTTTCCCATTTTGATTAAGAAAAAAACCTACAAAATCTATCTATTCGGCACATATCTCACAAACACTACTCATGTTTCAAAATGCATTCAACATATTTCTCTCAAACACTTCTACCAGATTCAAAACACATTTTCACCATAATCCAAAAAGCTAAAAAGCTAAAAAGTTGAAAATGAAAAACTGAAAATGAGGCTCTCAAACACCTCCTACATTCTGACCATAATCTAAAAAGCAAAAAAATTAAAAATGAAAAGTTAAAAATGAGGCTCCCAAACACCTCATTAGTCCCCTTTTCTAGTTGTATGAAATTTTCGATGTATCAAAAAAAAAAAAAAAAAAACCTAATATGGGTAAATTTCACTTACCACCCTTGCACCCCGTTTGGATGTCAGAGATGATTTTGGGCGGATTTGTAATGAGGGTGGATTTGAAGGTGAATTTGTAATGAGGGTGGTCCCACCTCCTAAGAATGGTGGATTTGTATATGAGGTGTTTTGATGGTATTTTGAGAAGGGGGATTTGGAGGGTGGATAAGAGAGCAAATGACTGAATTGCCCCCCAATTTATTAATTTAATTGACAATATGGTTTAATTTCGTTATAATTTTAATAAATACATTAATACTTAGAATAAACACACAATAATTACATAAATATATTTAAAGTATATTACATATTAAAAAAATATTTTTGAAAAAAATTCAAAAAAAAATCAGAAGTTGCAATTTTTGCCAAATTTTGGTTTGTGAGTGCCAATTTTTACAGGGGACTTATAATTTGACTGTTTTTTTTTTTTTAAAGAGAATCCAAACACAACCTTTTTTTTTGGGTAATTCAGCTTGAAAACCCAACTAGTGCAACCACCACACAAGATTAATTTTCCCATTACTTTTTGCGAAACCCAGAAGACACCTTCATTTTTGTTTATGTTTCTTGGTTGCATCGACAAACAATCACACCTCAGTCAAAATTGATTCTCCCGACGACGGCGACTCATCCAGATCTAGTTTCAAGTACTTTCTCTCTCTCTCTCTCTCTCTCTCTCTCTCTCTCTCTCTCTACCTCTGTCCGTGCGTGTGATTTATGTGTATGTGTGTGTGTGTGTGTGTGTGTGTGATTTAAAGAAGAAGAAGGGGGATTTGGAGGGGCAATATGATACCCAAAACCACAAATCTGCCCTGATTTGCTAATGACATGGGGGAGGCTGTTGTTAGCTAGTCCGGGTGCTCCCGGATTTGTTCTCCCAAAAGTGAATTTTTTTGATCAAATCCGTGGGTGCGTTTTGGCATCCAAACGCCGGAGTAGAGTGGGCCCGGGGTTACAAATCCGGTGTTTTCCAAATCCGAGTGCCAAATCCGGCATCCAAACAGGGCATTGGGGTTTCTAACAACAACAAATACCTCTTTTCAGGTTTTTGAAATTGCACTGACCTCCCCTGTCAGTCTTGTTGGTAACTTCAATTAATGGAAAATGAATATTTACTTTTTTACACCTTCATTCAACTCCCTTGATGTTTCTAACAATAACAGATACCTCCCCTAAAATATAGTTTTTATTTTTTTATTTCTTCAACTTTTGAAAAAAAGAGAGGTGTCCCCCCCCCCCCAGTTATTTCATTTTTTATTTTAACTTTATTTAATTAATTTTAATTTGATTAACTCAAATTATATTTTTCGACTAAATTATATTTTTAATTTAAATTTAATTTTATATTTAAATTTTTTATATTATTTCAATTAGTTAATTAACTTTATTTATTTAATTTTAATTTGGTTAACTCAAATTATGTTTTTTACATTTAAATATGACTTTATATTTAAAATTTTATATTATTTTAATTAGTTGATTAATTTGTCTTAACAATGAATAATAAATAAATAAAATTCCTAATCAGAAAGTTGGGAACTCCATGGGGCTAAATAGAAGTCCACAAACCGTACCAGCTATCAGAGAGGGCTTTTTTAGCACAACAATGTGTTACAATCACGTTTAACAGTAAATAATAAATAAATAACTTCTAATCAATAATAATAAATCTCCTCCAATTTTTGATTCCGGCGTGTTTGTTGCTATATCCATTACTTCGAACTACAAAGGAATACGTACTCTATAACTAATTAGACAAAGTAAGATCAAATAATTAAGAAATTAAATATAAAAAAAAATTAGTTAAATAAATAATATTAAATCGGTCTTGCTAACGGAAGCCCTGGGCTTCCATTAAGCACATGAAAAGACAAAAAAAAAAACACATCCCCAATACACTTTTTACACTTCCCAATAAACTTTCATTCACTTTTATACATTTTTCACACATTCAAGTACATTTTTTAAAACCATATTAAATAAATAAAAGAGAAAAAGATATAGAGAATATTCAAAAAAGAAAAAAAGAAAAAATATATATAAAGAAAAAGAGAGAACTAAATAATTAAATAAAGGAAATGAATTAAATAAAAAATAAATTAATAAAAAGAAATGAATTAATACAAATAATTCTATCCGTCCCAATTTAAATGTAAATGTTCCCTGCGGGAGACAGTGCAAGTTTGACTTTAAAAAATAAAATACTTTCGAAATTACTTTTTAAATTTTTTGGTACCGTTCAAAAATTTCAATGATTACTTTTGAATGGTCTAAAAAAATTTGACAAAAAATATCTACAAATATGTTTTCTACGTACGATTTTTCTTTTCTCACCGTTTCTTTTTGTGCGTTTTTCCTAAAGAGTCTCCGGTTGAGGCAAAAGAGCTCCTCCCTCTGTCCAAGATTCAGAATCTGAAGATCAGATAATACCCTCTTTCTCAGGTAGGGTTTTCTGGGTTTAGGATCCATGTGGCTTGTTAGATTTCTCACCAGATGTTTGATTGCAATTGGTTTTATAGTTGAAATGTTTATTCCCGATGGGCTTTAATTTAATCCGATGATGATTTAGGGTTCTTGGCTCTTGAAACCAGTGATGAAATTAAAGGGCTTAATCTGTTGAATTTTGGCAGAAAATTGGTATTAAGCTGTTGTTAGATATTGGGTGCTTGTGTATTCTTCATCGATTTTTGTGGGTACTCAGTTTTCCTGATCTTGTATGATACAAACGCTTGGTAGAACCCTTGAAAACCGGCTTACAAGAAGAGGGTGCCGGAGAGCTTATATACACAAGGCCAAGCCCATACTTGACTGATGTTGGACATTAGGATACGCTGCGCAAGCGACGTCCGCGGTGGCCCACTCTATCGACACTGACCCGATAGTAGCCATTTCTCTTTTTGGCGGCTCCACCCACCTATCAGTATACAATACTTTTTGGGTATTTTAATCCAGCCTATAGGTCGCCCTCTCGACGGGTCGAATTGCAACGTGGTGACTAGCTATGATACCAAAAGATGCAAAGTCTTGGGTAGAATTCACCCTAGAAAACCGGCTTACAAGGGGAGGGTGCCAAGAGCTTATATAAACAAGGCCAAGCCCATACTTAGCCGATGTGGCGATGTGGGACACTAGGATCGTGACATTGTATATGCAGCGGAAAGTTTCTTTATTTTTTAACTCGACGTTTTCTTGTTGATAGTTGGATTATTCTGCCAACATAGTTATAAAAGCATAGTAAATATTTGAACGTGTATTCATGTCTGTCATCGACATGTGCTGTTTGGACCGTCAAATTGTGTGTTCATGGTCTTTTTGGAATAGGTGCTTATTTCACCCAATTGCAGTATAAATGTGTAGAACTGATTTAATTTTCACCTATGGTCCATGAATTCTCACTGCGAGTCCTACTTCTCATTGCGAGTTCGATCATGGTAAGATATAGTGCATCTTCTTGACGGTTTGATGTCTCTGGACGTGTTTTAAGCTCCATTGTACATTTTTCTTTTAACGATAAACAGCTTATTTATCCCAAAATAACATATAATGGATCCTAGTGTATCATCCTTGTGGTTTGAACTTGTTAATATTAGCTTATCACTTGTTTTTTTATGCAGGTACTCAATACTAATTGATGATTTCACACGTTCTTGTATTCACTGGAATAGTAGGTAAATGGGATCTGACGGGCCTGCAGTTACAATCCATGTGACGGGTTTTAAGAAATTCCATGGAGTTTCACAGAATCCAACTGAGACCATTGTTGGTAATCTAAAAGACTATATGAAGAAAAAGGGTCTTCCCAAAGGGATCATCCTTGGAAGTTGCAGCATTCTTGACACTGCCGGACAAGGAGTGGTTGTACCTTTATATAAGACAATGCAATCTTCTGTGAGCACGGAAGATTCTGAATCCTCCTATTTGGGAGGAGTTATTTGGGTTAGTTTTTGCTCACTTCTTCACTAGATGACTCTTCTTCCTTTTGGAGTTCTGGGATGCATTTTTCCATCCCTCTACCTTCTCAGCTGGCATGGGAGTTTCTTAGGGAATGTTTCTTGACTTCATTATTTTGCATGGTGTTACAAAGATTATCTGAGATATTGTAGGAGTAAATCTCATAAGAAAAATTGAACTTCCAAGTGAAAAAGAGGTTTATAATGTCGAGTATGGGAGCAATGGGATAATACCAAAAAAATACTTCTTATTTATTAAAGGTAATTATATACATCACTTGCACATAACAAATTTGGTACACCACACTTAAACACTTGACATCCCCCTAGACATCACCCAGTCTTACACATCTCTCTCAGACTCTCACACTTCACACGTTTTGTTACTCTCTCACTTGAGATTCTCTCACACAATTCTAAGAGACTCCTCAGTCTCGAAGGGTCACTTTTGGCCAACTCCAAGTGCATTTATAAATGGAGCAGGAGCTGGCGGGGGAACAGGTTTTAGTAGAAGATACTAAGGTTGAGAATTCAACATAGATATCAATGTGAAATGATATTCATTGAAAATATCATTACGTAAGAACTAAGAACAGTAACTCACCGTACACTGTTTCTCAGATTGCTAAACAAAAGCATCTTAATTATCATTGCTAGTGGTAACACAACAACACAAAGCACCCTATCTTAACCCTTCATTGTGAAACAAAAATTTAGTAACTTCCCATTACATCCTTATCTTTGACTTCAGACATGATTTTTCACCTCTAAATTGATCTGTGCATCTTTATCTCTCATACAAGTCCCAAAAACAATACAATGCATCCAATAAGACAATAGGAATGCAAAACAACTATCCCAGACCCCTAATCTCTCTCATGCAAACGAAAATAAGAAATTAATCAATCTGCTGTTGTCCATGCATTCTTAAACTTCAGCCTTAAAGTGGCAAACCTTTATTGATCTCCTATTCTTCATGCATGCGATGACTGGAAAAATTCAGGCTTCCCGCATCTTGTTTTTTGCATTGATGGTGTTAGTCTGTTAGATCCGTACAGTGGAATCGAAGAAGATCAAGGGTGGGCCGCTGGGGCATAGTTGTTATGCGTCTGCTGTTGTTACTCATCTTAGGAGTGCTTTCATGTGTTTATTTATGGGGAATTCTGGTGTTATTGTTTTGTGGTTGGCTCCTTGCCAACATTTTCCCTTCGGCGTCTATTGGTGCAATGATCGAGGTCTGACATAGCAATGTCTGGCATAAAAACTTTGCGGAATGAGGCTTTCATCAAGTTAACAATGAAGCGGAGGGGGTGGAGGGGGGTTGTACAAATATTGCGGTGGGGTTTTGAGAGATCCAGCAACCGGATACTTAGACCAGAAGTTAAGCCTTCAGTGGTTGTCTCCTCTCTTGCGATGTAGTTCCTTTTAACTTGTTTTACTTCGTGTTTTCGAGTTAATCAAATTTCTTCTGCCGATAAAAAAAAAATTTATTGGAAAAATAGAAATCATCTTTGTCAACGATCGCGGTTTTACGAGAGAATAGCGATGATCATAGCTTCCAAGTGATGTAGGACGGGATTGGAATAGGATTAAGGATGGTCAAAACACTATGGAAAGGACCTGTTTTGGGAACAGTAGAAAGATAAAAGAATTCTAGGTCTCACACCTTGACAACCTTAGGCATCACACCTAGGGTCTCTTTAGCATCACACCAAAGAATGGGAATGCATCACACAATCTCAAAGCATAAAGCTGCAAGCATTTTCATATATTCAATCATTCATGTCTCAAAGTCTAGAAGTTACACCATTTTATAGGCTTCCCAACATGTGATAAATGCAAATGACTATTCCTCTTGCCTTTGATCTAGAACAATGCATGAACCCTATCAATGACTAGATAATAATATTCCTATTCCCTAGAGGTCTAGGATCAATGAATGAACAGGACATCAACTGGATACAATTAATAAAACTATCTGGTAAATGTATGTAGGTGCAAGTTAATGAAATTAGTAGATCCATTTAGTGGCCAATGGACTACCCTTCCTATTCATAAGGCCCCTTAACTTCTGACCATATAAATTTACCAAAGTACCTGTGACCTCTCGTATGGACCGCATCACCAAATTCTACTGGAGATTGCAGTTGTTGCAGTTGTTCCCACGTCCATACCTATTGCATATGAATATTTCTATTTGTTATAGTATATCCTTGATGTTGTGATTGATTGGATAAATCTCTGCAAGACATTTGATTTTTGCAACCACTTGCATCTTATTTAGGTTCGTGCTCCCATCATACTCCTTACTCTAGAGCCCATCTGCTCGTGTGTCTGGGGCATATTAGTTAGGGCAATCCCTGCAACTAAGGGCCTCCCCTTTTATACAGCCTCCACATCCTCAGTTGGACTTTTAGGATTATCTTGATTGTTGGCTCTCATTTGCTTTCCAGTCTTTTGAGAGAATATCTTGGCTTCTTCATAACTCTTAAACCCGTATAGCACAGAATGGAGCCATCTATCACTCCCTTGCATCTTCTAGTCCACAATTAAAGGCGATATACACACTAAGGCGCCAAAGGTCTTTTTTATGCCCTGAAGGTCACGGGTTCAATTATCAGAAACAGCTTCTTTGCTTGGAGGGGCAAGGCTGGGTTTACCACCTTTCTCTGGAGCTTCGTGCGCTAGATATGCGCTTTTTATTACTACTGAGGATTCAGAAACCATGGGGAGTCCACTATTAAAGGCGATATATGCACTGAGGTGCTAAAGATCTTTTTTATGACTCTCCGAGAGGGATAATGTTTAGTTTCAACATGAAATCGCTTCTCGTGTTTCCTAAATCTAATGAGTAGAAATTATAGTTGCTCTGCTTTATATGTTTTAACGTGTTTTATAATCGTACTCAAGACAATTGACACTTGGACCTGTCTTGGATTCCGCCTTTGTTTTCCACGGGAAAACAAAGGTTTTACCCTTTGACTTACGTCCCAATCCAAGTGGAGCATGCATGAACCCGTTAAAACCCTTTTTGAGCTTTCTGTAAAGATAACCATGATAATAACAATGTGTTGACAGATTTCAAATTTGTGAAGCTTAACAAGTCATAGATTCATTTAAGGTGCTATTATATCCCTGATCTTTCCAAATTCATCTGATGTATCAAATTTCTTCGTTTTTGCCCAAATCCTTCAGCTACATTTTGGCGTTAACAGCGGCGCAACACGGTTTGCTATTGAGAATCAAGCTATCAATGATGCTACTTTTCATTGTCCTGATGAGATGGGATGGAAGCCTCAGGTCAAAATTTATTCCCGGGATTCCCTTTAATCTTGAATTTTTTTTTTGTTTCTGAGTCAATTGACATTCCTCGTCTTGTTATTGCAGAAAGTACCCATTGTTCCCACAGATGGTGGAATTTCACGTGTTCGACAGGTATGGTGGATTTCATTATAAGTTGGTCCTGCATTTTCTATTTGATTCTTGGACCTTACGTGTACTAGCTCTTAATATGTAATTGAAGATTCAATCAACTCATGATTTATCTAGATTTCTGCCGCGTGCAGCATTTGAAATCATCTGGAATGTTCTGTATAGTTTTATGACCTGTTTCTCTGTTTGCAATTCTGCATGCATTGTATAAGACTGAAATTCTACTTTTATTTATCAAAGATAGGAAGTGTGTTCTACTTCTATTGTTTCCTCATCTGCAGGTCATGTTCTCTATTTTTCGCCATTTGCTGTTTGATATTATTCCTTATTCAACAGCCGAATGAATTCAAGACAATTTTCCATCAAAATTCAAAATCTTTTGACATTGTCCTTTGGTTGTTTATCAATTTCCATCCATTCCTTTTTGACTTATTGTCAGTAAAAAGCGTGAACCATGTGCTTGCGTGGATTTTTAATGTCTTTTGGAGCAATGGTGGACGCAGGAATTGCTCCAAGGGGGGACTTATGAGAAAAATGTTTAGCTCTTGGGGGAATATGAGAGAAATTATTTCAATTGTGAAGAAGTTTACATACAAAATTAATTATTTGGGGGAGCCAAATGCTTGTGTTTTATGTAAATTCTCAAATATATATGGGGTCTCTTAATCTGCATATATGTGGTCCGTGTGGACTTATTTGGCACCGCGTGATTTGGTTTCTGTAATGTATGCAGACTACTCTCCCTGTTGAGGATATTACAAAAGCCTTGGCAAAAATGGGTTATGAGGTGACAATTTCCGAAGATGCTGGTCGATTTGTTTGCAACTACGTATACTACCATTCGCTCCGGTTTGCAGAGCAAAATGGGATCAAATCACTGTTTGTTCATGTGCCCCTCTTCTCAGCTATTGACGAGATGACGCAGATGCAATTCGCTGCTTCGTTGTTAGAAGTACTTGCCTCCTTATACTAGTATGTTTTTCGCTCCTCTCTCACCTTAATGTTTGGAAGCATGTTCGAGTGCCTTCTTGTTGTAGTACATGTTTTGCTAAGAATGATCAAATCGACTTATGAAACCTAATTGTGAATATAATTGCTGCTCCGTCATTGCAATAACACCTTCAGTTTCCGGTTGTCCGATACTCTCTTATGTTGTGTATGAGATGTTTAAAAGCCATTTGAGTGTAAAAAGCTCGTTGATGCTAGAGACACAACATTCCACGACAACTCCATATCACATTGTCACAACAGCCTAGTTGCCCCGGCTTAAATTGCTTGAACTGACCCGTTTTAGGTTAAAGTTGGCTCGGTTTATCTCGGTTTCATTTGGTTATTCGAAAAGTGGCTTGGCCGTTTAAATGAGTTGAACCGATTCACTTGTGTTCGGTTGCTTCCGGTTTTCTTTGTATTAAAATTTTAGAACTTCGGTTTGTTCAGTTTATGGATTCAAATAGTAGTCCCTACTACTCAAATTGTTTGTCCGGTCCGCAAAACGATGACGAAAAAATAATACAAAATTTTCAAGAAAATTTTGTATATTTTTTTAACAATTTACTAGATATTAACGAGTATTTTTAATTTATGAAAACAGTTTGAAAATTTTCTTTCAAAAAACATCTTATTTTTAGGTTCTTGTTTTACTGACGAGGCAATCATTTTGGGTCGAAGGTGTTTTCGTTTCTGGTTAGTTCGGTTTCTTGGCCTTAGAATAAAATAATAATTTTTTGTTTCGGTTCGGTTCTTGGATTAGAATAATTTACGACTTCGGTTCTGCTCCTCAATGTTTTTTTTTTTTGATTAAAATAATAAGATTTCGGTTTCGGTTCCTCTATGTTTTTTCTGGATTAAAATAATAATATTTTGGTTCGGTTCGGTTCCTCAATGTTTTTGCTTGGATTAAAATATTAAGACATTCGGTTCGGTTCGTATGAGAATAAAATAATAATTTTTTGTTTCGGTTTGGTTCCTCACTGTTATATTTTGATTAAAATATTGAGACTTTCGGTTCGGTTCCTCAATGATTTTTGTTTGGATTAGATTTCGGGTTCGGGTTCGTATTAGAATAAAATATTATTATTTTGTTTCGGTTCGGTGCCTCATTTTTATGTTTAAAATATATTAAGACTTTCGGTTCGGTTTGTATTAGAATGTAAAATACTCATACTGGAGTTGTTAACACTTTTGGTTCGGTTCGGTTCGGTTCATATTAGAATAAAATAATACTGGATTAGTTTTTTATTCGATTCGGTTCGGTTCCTTGATGTTTTTTTGGGATTAAAATAATAAGATTTCGGTTCGGTTCCTCAATGTTTTTTTTGGATTAAAATATTAAGACTTCGGTTTGTTCGGTTTCTGTGGCTTAAAATAATACTTAGGCTTAGTTTTCCATTTCTAAATCAACATTTGATAAATGAGGAGAATTTTGCTAAAATATACACTTGATTTAAGCAAATGAGGAGTTAATTTTAGTAAATGTTCTCCTCCTTTGTTAAAGTCAACACTTCATTTTACTCGGAAATTTTAACAAATGGATTACTAATAAATATTCTCCTCCTTTGTTAAGGCTTCGGTTTAGTTCGAACTCTTGGCATTAGAATAAAATAATGATTTTTCGTTTCGATTCGGTTCCTCAATGTTTTTTTTTTTTTGGATTAGAATATTAGGACTTCGGTTCGGTTCCTCAATGTTTTTTTTTATTAAAATATTAAGACTTTCGGTTCGGTTCGTATTAGAATAAAATAATAGTTGTAGTTTTTTGTTTCGGTTCGGTTCCTCAATGTTTTTGTTTGGATTATAATATTTGGATTTCGGTTCCGTTCTTAGAATAAAATACTATTAGTTTATTTGTTTCACTTCGTTTCTTCATTTTTATGATTAAAATATTAAGACTTTTTCGGTTCATTGTAGAATAAAATAATACTTAATATTTTCGGTTCGGTGAATAAAATAATGCTGGAGTGATTTTCTATTCGGTTCGGTTCCTCAAATGTTTTTTTGGATTAAAATATTAAGACTTTCGGTTCGGTTCCTCAATGTTTCTTTTGGATTAAAATAATAAGATTTCGGTTCGGTTCCTCAAATGTTTTTTTTTGGATTAAAATATTAAGAATTCGGTTCGTTCGGTTTCTCTGGATTAAAATAATAGTTATTTTTTCGGGTGACTTCAGTTTCTTAATCTCCTCTCTTTTCTTTTGCATTAAAATATTATCACTTCGGTTCGTTCGGTTCTTCTGAATCAAAATAATTAATACTGTAGTTTTCGTTCGGTTTCTTAATCTTTCTTTGCATTAAAATTTTAAAAACCTCGGTTCGTTCGGTTCCTCTAAGTTAAATAGTAGATTTCGTTTCGGGTTTATTCGGTTTCTGGATAATAATAAAAAAAGTATAAAAAAAAAACACTGGATAATAGTAGTGTTCAGAATCCTTCATTTATTTTTGTTGTCTATGTTCTTTATTCGTCTGTTTATATTCGGTAGTAAGTAATAACATTTCTCATTAAATGAAATTATCTGATTGGCTATAAAAAAATTGTGTTCAAAATAGATTTTTTAGAAGAGGAGTTATAGTAAGTACAGTATATATTAAGAACTCAAAAAACTCATTGGGACAAATTATTTAAGGAAAATGCTAACTTTAGCTCTCAGGATGTAAGATAATGTATAGAAAGTGTATCGATATCCGAGAAAAATATACTGATATCCGTGTAAGTTTATATATTAATAAACGGTTTGGAATATTCACGTGGGATCTGAGAGTGGGTCCCACAAGCCATTATACATTTTATGTACACATAAGGTTCTGTACGCACAGTGGAGTCCTATTAGAATACCAAAAGGAGAAAACATTCTTTATACCAGCGATGGAAAAACGTCCTTTCCACCACCGCCTTTGTGGGCCCCATCATGTATGAATTGTTGATCTTAACCGTTCATTTTGTAAGGCTTGCAGAGCAGTATATCCATGCAAAAAATCAATTTGATCGATCATCGACAAGTATATCAAAATTTGAATTTGGTTTTGTAAAATGGACCGTCATGGATTTTAAAATGATATTGTCCATGACCATCCATTTTACAAAACAGTATTTAAAATTTTATATACGTAATCGATGTCCGATCGAGTTGAATTTTTGCATGGATATACTTTTTTCTACAGACCCTACAAGATTAACGGTTCAAATTATAACAAGAATTCATATTGGAACCCACATATGATGATGGTGGTGAAAAAGGACGGTTTTCCACCACCGACTAAAGAATAACTCTACCAAAAATATTAAGGCATGCTTCGGTTCGTTCGGTTTCTGGTTTAAAATACTGATTTCAGTTTCGGTTTTAGTTCGGTTTCTCAATGTTTTCTTTGAATTAACACTTCGGTTCGTTCGGTTTCTCTGGATTAAAATAATAGTTTCTGTTTCGGGTTAGTTCGGTTTCTAGATGTTTTCTTTTGAATTAAAATATTAAAACTTCGGTTCAATCGGTTTCTGGATTAAAATAGTAATTTTCATTTCGGGTTGATTCGGTTTCTGGATTAAAATAGTAGTTTCAGTTTCGGTTTTGTTCGGTTTCTTTGCACTAAAAAAGTGGCTTTCGTAGGTAAGCATGTTTCATAATGAAAAGTAAAAAAAAAATACTGGATAATAGTGTGTATAATATACTATATTTTTTCTAGTATTGAGAACTCAAAAAACTCATCGGGATATTGAAAACTCGAAAAGTGGCTTCGGGTTAATTTGGTATTCGAAAAGTGGCTTCGGGTTAATTTGGTTATCGCGGTTTAATTTGGTATTCGAAAAGTGGCTTCGGGTTTTCTTTGTAAGAAAATTTTAAATCTTCGGTTTGTTTGGTTTTCTCGATTAAAATACTACTGTAGTAGTTTTCGTTTCGGGTTAGTTCGGTTTCTTTGTATTAGAACACAAAATAATCGTTTTTCGTTTCGGGTTAGTTCGTTTTCTTAATCTTGCATTAAAATATTATCACTTCGGTTTTTCGGTTTCTCTGGATTAAAATAATAGTACTGTTTCGGGTTAAGTTCGGTTTCTTAATCTTTTCTTTTCATTAAATAATTTTTAGCTTCGGTTCAGTCGGTTCCTCTGGATTAAAATACTCCGTCCCAATTTTTTGGGCCTCTTTTTTTTTTTGGAAAACTAAAAAAATTCTCGATATCTTTTAATTTATAATAATTTTTATATTCAATATGGATCTTGTTTGATAGATCTCAATTAATTTTGTAAAACAAGGATTTCGAAATCATAAAAAACATTATAGATTATGAGATATGGACAAGTTTTTGAGACATCCAAAAAGATAAACAGACCCAACAAATTTGGATGGAGGGAGTAATAGTTTTCGTCTCAGGTTAGTTCGGTTTCTTTATACTTTCTTTGTATTAAATATTATCACTTCAATTCGTTCGGTTTCTGGATTAAAATGTAGTTTTCTGTTTCGGGTTAAGTTTGGTTTCTTTAATGCTCGAGGCCGGGGCACATGCGATGTGTGTGGTCGTCGAAATTTGACAAAACATATGCACAAATTCTTCCGGCTTTATGAGAAATTAAACTATGGTAGGGCAGTTTGGGTAATAAGAAAAGTCCATAAGCTTCAAAAAAATGTGCATAGTTAAGAGGATATAATCCTCAAAATGATAATTTGGGGACGAAGTAAAAAAAATATGCATAGTTTAAAAGATTAAAAAAAAAAAAAGCTCCATTGAAAAAGTGGTTTCTGTTTAAGTGGTCGGTTTCCGTTCGGTTTTTGACAGGTGTTCGATTTTTTATCCTAGACAGTGGCTGCCGTTCCGGTTTGCTTGGTTTTTTGATATCCGTTAATTATAATTCATGAAAGTGGAGATCAGTTTTCCATCGGGTTGTTAGCTTACTCCAGCTTGCATGCGCTTTGATGAGTTGAAGACTGAATCCTTTTTTATTTTAATATAAGGATTGTTAAGGCCCCGTTGAGATGTCAAGAAAAAGATAGAATAGTTACTTATTCAACAAGTTTTAGATCGTCCAATTATCACGAAAATAATAGGATCCACACAATTAATTTTTCCGGCGGGACTCGATTTTCCTAAAATCACATCGAGCAAAACATATGGAACTTAACGCCATGGGGAGGTTCTCTCCTCCTTCCATTCTCAATTTTTTTTTTGGCCAAAATAAAGAACCTTCCCATTGTTTTCCCTTTTCTTGAAAAATAACCATCAAAAAGCCAAACGGACCTCTTGCTCAATCATGGATCAAATATGAGATAGGTAATGGTCATAACACTTTTTTGTGGACAGATAACTGGCACCCTTTGGGCTTTTTATATCAGAAATATGGGGATGGTTTAGTTTGCCATTTGGGTAAGTCTTTAACCGCAAAGGTTGCAACAATTATTTCCAATGGAGGATGGAAGTGGCCACGGTCTAGGAATCCAGCAGTTCAGGACATTATTGCTCACTCTCCACCAACTTTCCTACCACATGCTGATTGTGAAGACTCAGTTAAATGGCTTTTGACCGCTAATGGTATCTTTTCTACTAAATCTGCTTGGAATGCAATCAGAACTAAAGCCCAAATTGTTCCTTGGAGTAAGATCATCTGGTTTGCTCACCATGTGCCTAGGTGGGGGATCATAGAATGGCTAGCCCTTTTGGGCCGCTTGTCTACCAAGGATAGACTATTACAATGGGGTATAACCACTAATGGTGTGTGCGCTTTGTGTTCTGTGACTACTGAGCGCCATCACAATTTGTTTTTTGGATGCCCTTATTCAGCTAGCGTTTGGGAACATTTTTTGCACAAGAATGAGATCCGTAGGGCAGCTTCAAGTTTGATGACTGAGATTGTGTGGGCCCTGTATCACAGGAAAGGGAAGGTTTTCCGGGATCTGTTTTTTAAACTATCCATAGCTGCTGTTACCTACAATGTGTGGTGCGAGAGGAATAGGAGGGTTTTCCAGCAGAAACCTCTTACTGTTTTATCTTGGATCTCACTGCCAAGATTGACTTTGACTTGCGTGCTTGCATATGTTCTTGGTGAGGGAACAAACAATCAGATGATAATAGGCTTTTATGTCTTCGTTGGAATATTCCTCCTGTTGTTTTTTCCAGCTCTTAGCTGGCTAGGTTTTCTGCTAGATGCCTCTATTGTTGTTTATGTTTTTGCCCAGCTTGTAGAGGCTCTGTTAGCCTTGAGGTCTTGGCCTCTTGTTTGTTTTTGTTGTATGTTTTCAAGGTTATGCCCCTTTGATCCTTGTTTCCGTGTTTTCTTTCAATGAAAGTTAATTTACCAAAAAAAAAAGCCAAACGGACTAACCCGAAACTAAAACTAGTATTTTAAATCTAGAAAACCGAAAGCCCCGAAGTTTTAATATTTTGATACAAGGAAAACCCATCCAAATTTCATTTTTAACCCGTGTTAAAATGACTAAAATGAAATTTGGACTATAGTTCTATTTTTCCCCCCTAACGTTTTGGTCTCAAACGAATTAAAAAGTTAAATTCTTTTACTACTAGAATTTTTAAAAAGTTAACTAAAGATACAAATTTCCGTTGCACCGAAAAAAACTAAAGATACAAAAATTCTTTAAAAAATTGCTTTTTTGACGTCTCATTCACTCTCGTTGTCATAATATAGGAGTAGCATTTAGTAATTTATATTTGCACCTAGCACTGAGCACATGTTTTGTTCAGATTGGTTTAAAACCAGGTGTAATTGTAAGAGCAAAGGAGGGGACAAATGGTATAGCAACATGCCCAGGCGTGATCATAGAAATTTGACTCACATACCACAGCGTATTCCGGAAGAAATTAATGATCCATAGGTGTTCCACTGCCCCACTAATAAGGCGCAAGCAAATCCAAAACCTCTTACAATTACACCTGGTTTTACAAGACTACTAAGCAAAGCAAGTTCAACCCTGTGACCACGTGAGATAGCGGCCACTAAATTCCAGATTCTCAACCAACTCGTTTACCACCTTGGTCAGACCCGGCCCTGAGATTTTCGGGGCCCTAAGCGAGTTTTAATAATGGGGCCTTTCTAAACTTCTATATACATTTGTTGTTCACTATGAATGCTAAAGGACCCTTGTGGTGCAGTGGTCATTCGAGATGAGTTAGACTAGGTACATGATGTCGCGAGTTCAATTCTCGCCTTCTGCAACTTTTTAGAAATTTTTGTGCATATTCCAAATGTTGAGGCTTCAAAAAATTGGTGTCAGTAGGACTTTAACACAAGATCGAACGCACAGACCAAGGATTCCTTACCGCTGAGCCACAGTAGCACTATGTGCTGAGCAACAGACCTATAAAATATTTATTATGATTTACAAATTTGGAGCCCCTATTTTTGGGCCCAAAAGTTGGGGCCCGAAGCGACGGCTTGGTTAGCCTTGCCTCAGGGCTGGTACTGACCTTGGTGGTGTACAGCCCACTGCCATTTATCAATAAGTTTGCTTCTCTCTTTCATGAAGAAAAAAAAAAAAAAAACTCAAAGCCAAGTCCCAAGTGCCATACCTGTAGCAGAGATCTCTCACATTCACAAAAGCCTATTGAACAATCTGCCCCAGTTTTTACTGGTATATCCCAAGATCTAGGTGTTTCTTCTTTATTTGGATTAGTACACCATAAGGATTTAACTGAAATCTCTTTTTCACAAAACAAATTACTCCATTTGCCATCCTAGACACATGTACTTTAGGCTTGATATTTACTTGGAAATACAGTGGTAGCAAGATGGGTCAAACATAATTACCCAAAAAAGACGGGTCAAACAGGAGAGACTAGAGTTATAGATCCAACTCGGTCTTATTAGTTGAAATCGGCTATAGTTATAGTTTCCTCTTACTTACACGTCCACGCTCTAATACAGACCAAATGGACTCCTAGTGTGCAAAGCAGTTCAGGTAAAGACTCAAGCAAAGAGAACTCACTTCAGCCACTCCGAAATCATGGTATCAGCTCCACATTCCACTTGGAATGAAGTACACATGAGCTCCTTTCTCTGCAGCTACCCGTATTCTCATACTGCAATACCAATATTCAAAAAAATAATGAGAAGAACATGATATTCAAATGACAAAAAATAAAGGTGAGAGAGGAAATAACAGACCTATCCCACCTATCCCCAATCACAAAATGGAAGAGGAGGATATCCACCCTCTGGTGGCGGCCTCAGTGATGGAGGAAGGTTACCCAGCGAAATTCCCATACTATCCCTAACCATACCACCTGCTACCAAATGGAGAGTATAAGCAGCGAGTGGACAAACATGATACTAAAAGGATAAGAACCAAAGCCATAGCTATCTCGTCACAGGCAACAAAAAAGTAACTCAAACATTATACGAAAAGAATGGGCGTCGTGTTTGTTTATAGCACATGTTCACGCCTTGTGGATAGATGGCTATTAAACCAAATGGCCAAACCCAAAACAAATCAAAAAGCAGGTTGTTACAACACCAATTAAATGGCAGGTTGTGTTTGTTTGACAATTGTAAGTGTAACCCTTTTAATATGACACATCTAACCAATCCAACTTATGCAACTATACCACATACCAATTTTTAACTTGTTTAACATCTGTCTGCTTATCATTATAGTTTAGTAGAGAAGTAACAAAAAAATTCACCAAATTAGCAATCTAACAATCTTCATTCATGTTGGAAGATTAGGAAGAAAATTGTCACGCCCTAGAGGATAACATATTGATTGATGAACATGTAAAATTTCCCAGTTGCATAATTGAGTGGGTGAATTGTAAGGCAGAAAATGAAGAATACAATTACAGACCCAAATTATTCCCACCAAAACGAAAAATAACACTTGCCTAGAAAAGGTCCTCCTCCAACTAGTTGACTCTCGGCAATACTTGGTGGACGAATATTATCTGTTAATTTCCACAGAAAGTCAAGGAAAATTAAATCTTAATAAAACCCCATTCCTATCTACTCAAATAAATAATCACAAGTTATTTGCCTCTACTTAAAACTACAAGCATCAATTGGTATTGAACCCAAGGTCAATGCAAAGTAGTGGGAATATAACTTCTTGCCATAAAAGAATGAAAGAGGGTCAAAGAGATAAATCAACGAATGATACCTGGTATGCCTTGAGGATTTAAACTTTGAAAGTTTTGCGTGGGGTGATAATATTTACACGAATCACCGTATTGGCATGATCCCTTTCCAGTATGAGAAGAAAACAACTCAAATAAGTAAACTTAATAAATCCAATCCAGCTCAAATAAGTAAACCTAACAATCCACTCCAGCTCAAATGAGTTTAAAGGTAATTATTTTTTGAAGTCCACTTTTCTACAAATACGTTCATCTTTCGCCCCTTACTAGATGAAGTTATCAACATGACTCATTTTATATATCCTGATTGACTTTTGTCCAAATGTCTCAATTACACAGGTATTATTTTTAGCTTCACCTAATAAAGACCAAAAAGGAGTGTCCTTGGAGGAAAGTGAAGTGCAAAAGCAATATCTTTTACAAAATCAAACCTTTTCAAGATGCAACAAATTTGACTAGAACATGACTCAACATGCACCAAAATTATGGCATCTCTTACGTAAGTCCTAAATTAAGATGCAAGTGCAAGATCACTATCTTATATTTGTTGTAAATTTGCAAGCAGAACTATTATAGAAAATAGTAGTTCACAAGCTGGTTACATTCATGACGATGAACAAATTTACACTTCTTTCTTCCCCCTCTTCTTTTTGCTTTTATGGAATGGCCACAGGAGAATGCATATCGTTGATATTGTCATCCAGCTATTTCCAACCAACATAGCTCCAGCCAATGTATATATCAACAAGAAGAAAGCATGGATAACCAAAAGGTAGAAGCACATTTGAAAGTCAACAAACAATTTTGAGGATGCATCAACCTAACGAAAGACTATGAAAAAGAAAGATGCACATGACCAAGAAAACAAGGTAAAACATCATGTGATTTAGTATTTGGGGAGGCCGGTAAGTGGCTATTTTTTTTTTATCCGAAATTTTTTTTTTGATTGGAGGTAAGTGGCTATTTTGAGGAAGCACTAAAGAACTAAACCTATTTCAAAAACTTGCAACAGACAAGAAAACTAGTACGCCTCCACTCTTGCATTGATAATGGGTTCATGTGGCCACCCCAATTGATTGGAAGACAAGGCTTGGCTTGGTCTGGTTTGGTGAGCATATATTTACAAGAGCAGTTCAGCCAATTTTCGTCTGGTTTAGCAGCTACAAGCAATCTTAGAATCTGACACCCAAACTGGCTGGTTTAGAGTAGATGATCTTAACAAACCGGTAATAAGATGAGCTTGAGCTATTTCCTAGCTTCCTAGTACGTAATCATATGAGCAAAGGTACAGCAATCAAACCAATAGCACATCACATATGTTAGATCTCCATCAACAAGTGGTTCATATAAATATATAATTACCAAGGCTAAGGCAGGAGGCACCGAATATCCTTTTTAAAGCAATATCCTTTGATTACCATCAAAGGTTCCCCCGGCCATCTGCCATCCAATATAAGGTTTTCTCAATAACCACAAGGTTGCCCAATACAATTTGCATAATGGTTATGTTTGATATCCGAACCTAGACGCATTACTTTCCAAATTCTATCTAACAAATTTATCAATGCCTCAGCAATCAATAATCACCACAATAATCTCCCTAGTCTAGACAATATGCCCCAGGTTGATATGGAAATCACTAAATCAAACCGGCAAACGAGGCATTCTACCAGTCCAACGACTCCAACCAAGCAGTCAATTCCTATGTAGACGTGTTAATTAACGATCCACTCGAATAACAAAGGCTTTTGAACCTAATGACCTCGTCCGTATTAGGTGCTCTCATGCTCTGAATCCTTTAAGGGGAGAATGGAGAGGAAATCCTAGAACAATACTAAACCAAACCAAAACAAACCGAGTCTTAAGTCTCAATCAATTTGGGTGAGCTTCATGAATCAATTTGTTTCCATAAAGCTTTGTCGAGAACATCATGTCCAGTGATATTCAAAAAAAAACCCTAGATCCTTTCGAACTATTGTCTTTAAAGTCAGTTTTGATCTATCCCTCCTCCTAGCTTTACCCTCTTCTGTAATCATACCAATCCTCCTAACTACAGCATTAACCCAGATAGACATGTCCAAACTACCTTGATCCATTTTCTCTCAACTTATAACCTGTCATGAGAAGATGATAGAAGATAAGATCAAAAAAAAATCCTACTGCAATCATCATGCTCATAAAATATTACTAACCATTGATCAAACAAACAAGCATTCTCACAAACCTACAAAACTATGATATGCAGAAGTTCAAATTCAGATCACAAAATTGTAGTTTAGCTCATAACCCCTTTAAAAGAGAGAACGAAAATTAAAAGAAAATTTAGTTTGTTATGTTCCATGTTGTTTGCTTATGTTGCCACATAGGATATACCAACTATGATCCTATACTCACGCAAGCAAATACCTATGCAGTTACGTATGCCTAAGGGTTGTCGATTGTATTGTGTCTTAAAATCCTGGTTCTCACTTTCATAAATCAGTAGGTCCCTTTTTTTCCCTTTTTTCTATCACAATCCAGTTGGTCATTCTTTGAGCTCTTTATTTGAGCACATAAAGGAACTTACTTTAAAAAGGAGAATACAGGGGCAATAAAACAAAGCAACAACAAAAGGACCCACTGCTCGTATACCATAAGACATAAGTGATGTAAAAGGTACATGATTGGAACCTCTTGAACATAAGTGTGAGCCTTTCAGTCAAGGCAAGATTGCCTAAATCATCAACCAAGTGTACTTGTAGATTTTTATTTTTCAAACCCCATTCATGAATGCTACAAGAAACAGTATTATCGGGTCTTTTATGCCAAGCAACAACCGAATGATCCCACAATATTCAGCAAGGAAAAAAACAGCAATTTTGAAGGAAAAAAAGAAAGAAAGGATTATACACATATGTATGCACAGAAAGGCGATTAGAGTCTAAAGAGAGAGTAGTTACTGTTCTGAGGAAGCGATTGCAGGCTCCTTTCCCAAACGACGCTGGATGCATCTGGTGATTGTTATCTGCCCAAAACAACAAATTTTTTTTGTGCAGGCGTTTCGAGTGTGTGTATATACATACAGATACGTATGTATGTTTGGTAAATTAGGGTTTGGAAGAGAGAGATTAGGATTTAGTTGAAGTTAAACCTTGAAAGGAGGAGTTCCGGTAGTAGAGAGCTTTGGCATGCTGGTGCGGGAGCCCCTGGAGATGGCGCTTCCTTGCTGCTGGTGTGTCCTGGAATTGTTTCTCACAGTAATCGCAGTAATATTTCAACAACGGCATTTCATTCCCCCCCCCCCCCCCCCCCCAAAACTCTCTCTCTCTCTCTCCGGGCGCACCGTTAGACTCGCGATACAGAACTGGGCAAACCGGATCGCTTGAGAAGAAGAAGAAGAAGCAGCAGCAGCCGCCAGCTGGTGAGAGCCTGTCGGAATGCCCCTTCTGCCCCTCAATTTGACGGAGATGAGGGACCAAAATGACACAAATTTCAGGCGTTGGGGACCAAAATTGAGCAATTGAAATTTGGAGACCAAAATGACGCTAAACACATACTTTGGGGACAAAAACATCAATAAGTATCCATAAAAGATGTTTTTTATAAATATAAGCCAACAAATTAGATATACCCCTAAAATTTATCATGTATACTTTTGCAGCACGCCCACAATGTTCACATTCATTTAATATTAGTTGGTGAATTTTTTTTTCCTTAATTATTAGGTGGCAAAATCAAAAGCATATATCACAAGTTCTAAATCTAACCATAAAAAAAGTGTTAATTGTAGGATAAATTAGTGATTATATCGTCTTTCTTTCAAATTTTTGAGAGTGTTAAATAAGAGGTATACAGTATAAAAAGGTAACTTGTTTTATTTGTAAAAATCAAATGAGAGTTAATATCTAATTTAATATTAAGGATTTTATAGTGATAGCCAAAAGTCTAGGGGGTCATGTGTTCACTCAGGACTCTTCATAAATCTGCCCGACCTCGTTATGGCGCCACTAAACTCTATGCTTAGCGAAACTATAGAGTTGTCTCCTTCATCAATGTTTCTTCTCTTGTCAAAACTCTGGATTGTCTCCTTTATTAATGTTCCATCACCTGTCAAAACTCTGGATAGTCATTCGATTGAGAATGCCTATCCTACTTCATAGGTCTCGCGGAGATGCAACTTTTACCGACATTTCAAATAATTGCTGCTTTTCTCTTTATAAAATTCTCATACAAAAATAGGGATTAAAAAAATGAGAGGAAGTGTTGTTCTAGAACTTCGAAATTGAAATACAAATATGGTTGGGGGGGGGGGGATTCAGGTAGATAAAAGGGTTGTGTTGTGCTTTCAGCAAATAAAAAACTAGCATACACAATGTGTCATTGTTTACCTGAATTTATTTTCTCTCTAATAAATACATGTCATCAAATCTAATTCACCAAATTATCGATACATGATTGAAGAATCGCTATGTGATTTGTCAATAACTAAAGGTTAGTACTCCTACATTATTTAATTTACACCAAAAATGGTGTACATTTGGTGTTGTGGCTCAATTTATTTCGATATCATCGTCGTCACTGACTCACTCGTCACTCATCACCAAGACACTAACCCCGCCCCAATAGCCCAATTGGTTGAAATTGTTGGCTCAGCAGCTTGGCCAAATTGTGTTGGACCTATTTTGTGATTCCACACTAATAATCAGAGCAATTTAATTTGTTTAAAATTTTATTTTAAGGATTGTTGGGAAAAAAAATCCGCTCATTTGAATATTGATAAAAACTTGATTAATTCGCGTGCAAAATCAGAAACAAAAATCAATCAATCTTTTGCCGATATTAAATGTCAATGAGCTATTTTTTGCAAAGACACGAAAGAACATATTTTAATTAGGGTCTTGCTAACGTGTGCACGTTAAGCACACAAATAAATAAAAACAACACACACTCCAATACACCTTTTACACTTTTCAATACACTTTTACATATTTCAATATACTTTTCACATATTTCAATACACTTTTTCATTGGGCACACATTAACATTTTCCTTTTAATTAAACAAATTCAACAACTCTTAACTATTATTGTGAAATTACGAAATAAATCCTACACAATCCGGTGTTTGGTGTACCATAATACTCCTTTTTTTTCTCCACCAACAATAATTATCTCCAAATCGATAAAAGTATTTTCGGTTCGCGTCGTTCTCCCCCACCGACTCCAAATAATCTCAGCCGTCCGACTGCCTCCCATCCCACGGCTCAGATTCAAATCAACGAGTCCAACCCTATTAAAAACGTGTGGACCCCACCCACCCACCAAACCCCACCTACCCACAAAATCAATCCACATTCATTCATTCACAGATTCCCTTCCCTCCACCTCATAATCCGATCCCTCCTCTTCTCTCTCCTATATATAACCACCCGAAGTCGACGGCCCTGGTGTCTCTCACCCTCTCTCTCTCTCTCTACATTTGTCGGCTGCAGCTGGGTTCATTTTCGGGTACTGCTAAAACCCTCTCGCTCTAATTAATATTGCTGATTTTGCGAATTCTGTGTTGCATTTGATTCCATGCGTAATCGGATCTAATGATTTGTAGTGGATGACGATTGTTTTGATTGTGTTATTATGATGTTATCCGTATGAGTTTTGATGGTAGTTTCAGATCTGAATGGTATTTATGTTTAGCGAAAGTCCAAAACGAAGAAAAGATCAGGCGGAGTAATTCAATTGAATCATTTTTTTTGGGTTTTTGGTGGTGTTGTTTACTCGTGTTTAAGCTATTCCGTTGGTTACTGATGCGAATCTAGAGTTGCCACTTGCCATGTAGATAGATTTACATAGGAGTATGTTGATTGCAGTATTAACTATTAAGTATCAATGTATACAGTGTGAGATACTACTTGGAACTCAGATCCGGGCACAGATATATTCGAAACAATCCAAAGTGTGTGGATCCCATGTGCATCGTGTGGGGTTCACGTGCATTGAACTGCTTTGGATTTTTTTGGACCTTTTGTGTCATTAGCATTACTCTCATACAAATAATTGATCAACTAACCTCTAACTAAATCTCCGGCTCAACTAGCACCTATGAAGCACCGACACTTCCAAAGGGCGCCGTATTGCCATATGGGATGCGGGGACACGCCCAAATACGTATGGGACATGCCACCTGGCGTGTGTGGCGTGTCCTAATTTTTTTTAATTTTTTTTGAAGGGGACATGTCTGGGGACACGCCTGGGACACGTGGTGAGGTCAGGGGACACGTCGGGATACTTCTGGGAACACGGCGGGGTCCATTTGAAATTTTTAAAAACTTTTTGGGGTAAAGCTATAATTAATTAAACATTTGCGTAAAACGTGTAATTAGCATATATATTTATATATATATATATATATATATATATATATATATATATGTACAATATACATCAGTTCTACTCCCCAGCCGACATAATCGATCGAGAGTTTGGAGCCCTAGCTCATCACGCTGCTGGAAGCTTCAACAGTCGACGAAATCGATCTCTCTGGGGTA
>JAXBDA010005033.1:0-26211 GCA_036023075.1 Gaultheria prostrata
TGGCGGCAATACTTTGGCGGCAAAAATTCCGGAAACCAATTTCGTAAATCAAAAACTTGATCCGAGGGGCAAACTTGGAAACTTACTTGTTAACTTTGTACCACTTTGCACTGTACATAAAATGTGGGAAAATCAAAGTGGTCCAAACATTTTGGGACGGAGGGAGTATATGTTTTTGTCTTTGTTTAAAAAAAAAAAGAGTTTCGATTATAATTTTTAAATTTTTTGTTCCACTCATCATCGAGTCTTGTCCCCCCTTGATATCCTCTAGTATTTTGATTATATTAATACTAGCATTTTCTAAAATCATTATGGTGGTAGCCGTTGCCACTTGTCCTCCTGGCTCTAGTATTTTGATACTTGTAATGTTTTCCACTTTTTCTTCTTTCTAGCTGTTTCTTGTGATATGTTATTAAGTAGAATAATTGACTAGAATAACAGAGGTAATGCAATAAAAACAATGAAAACATCACATATTTCGGGTGACAATCACCAACAAAATTTAAGACGATTATTCAAACTTTAAAGTTTTTTGATCGGCAAAAAAGTTTTATTAGTAAAAAGTTGACAAAGGAACATCAAGTTGGTAGAGAGGGTAGAGCGGTAAAGGAGAGGGACTCCAACCAATGGTTGAAAAAATTAAAACACCTATTGAGAACAAAGCCAAAATCTGAAAACAACCGGTGGGCAAAGCCCAAACAACACCTAGCCTAGCCAAAAACATGCAAATGACGAAAATGAAGCCCAGTACACCAATGGTATACCCAATACAAACATTTAAGCCCAAATCCAGAAGCCCGTAAGAGAACATGGGTCAAACCCGAAAAAACATGTTTGAAGCACAAACTATCGTAGGAGAAATATATCAACATCATTTTAGGAGTTTCAAGATCCCAAGATCTTGCAAGTCTTTGAATAACTACAAAACGTGTTTGAAGCACCCCAAATGTACGTTTTACATCTTTTCTACACGACTCTTGCACCATAGCAAAATATTTATTTTTCTTTCCTTGCGAACATAGAATCATTTTTACAAATGTTGTCTTACGATGGATAAATACCGTCGGCGTGATAGTATCCCTTATTCCCATTGGGTATTCATTACGGCGTACGTAATTGACAGAAGAGCACATCCTTGAGTAACTTCACGAAACACTGACGATAATTCTAGTACATGGATATTATTATGAGATTAAGTTATTGCGTCTTAGATAATTGTTGGTTCATGGGGTGATCAATATGCATACATTTTCATGCGGGAAGAATTTACCCAGAAAATGAAAATCAGTGGCCCAGATTCTCTCCAAGTGAATCTGGGCCATTGATTTTCAAATTCTATGTAAATTCCGTGTATTTTTTCTGGATACGTAGCAGTGTTATTTTCATGCGTCTGATTCTTAAAATCAATTAATGCTCCCCAGGATTCCAGGAAAGCCACGACTTTCGCCAATTGAGAAAGTTGGTACAATGGTCCTCAAAACAGAGATTATCATGGCACAAGGAGTATGGGATGAGTATGTAATGCCCCGATTTTCAGATATGTTAATTAAATCGGTTTTTTGATAAATATCTATTTCATTGAACGATTTAATAATAATAAGCTATGAAATTTATTAATAATAAAACAACATGGTTTATTACAAGATAAATTGAACAACATAGTTTACCACGTAGGCTACATTAAAAGCAAAAGTGTCTAAACATATGGTCCTTAAAAGTTTTGAATGTGTACCAAAAATAATAAAAAAACGATATAATTTTGCCGCATAACACCTCTCCGGAATCATAGTTCTGTTTATACACACAATCTTCGACTTTACAAATACACGTAGGCCCTGTTATTCACAAATCATGTGTGGTTTGCCACCCCTAAATAAACGTGTGACTCGATCACCTCGGTCCAGCAGGAAGAAAGAAAACAAAAGAGAACACACGTCCCACAATCCATCTGGAAAACGCGTGACGAATCTTCTAGATTCAACAATACCCAGCTTTGGTTTTTCAGAAGAACAAGGGTTAAATTCCGCTGACCTCCCCTGTGGTTTCTGACAAATACAGAGATCTCTCTGGAGGTTTTTAAGATTACACTGACCTCCCCTATCAGAGATGTAATGTATGAGTAACAACCGAAAGAAAATGTCATTTTTCCATTTTGCCCTCAATTTGTTCTGCAACTCCTTTTTTTCTCTCTCCCGATTCTACCTAATTTTTCTCCATCTCCACTTTTCCTAATTTTTCAATTGTCTATGGTTAAAATCATAGTATGAGTAATACCGTGAGAAATGACTACAATACACACACTTATTAAATGTGTATATCATATGTATCTATTGTAAGGTCCATATTGTACCACATCATGACAATCGTAACATTTTTTAGTGTCCCTAACTTTTATATTAAAAACTCGTAACTTTTTAGTAATATGATTCATAATATTTTCGTGCGTGTCGTAACTTTTATACCAAAAAATCATAATTTTTTATTCATTAGAAATAATCGATTCATAACATTTTTAGGGGTGTGGATTGTAACCTTCCCCAATAGTGTATATGAATATCACTAATGTACCATAAGAGCACGCTATTCAACATGTATATTTTCATTTTAAAGGATCGAAGACTAGTTTTTGTCTTTTTGAATCCAACAATTCATGAAAAAAAAATTAATTCACAAAAATCGTTATCTACAATTGTATGCTCATAAAAACTAGATTTTGTTTGGCCTAAACTATTTTGTCTTAAAAACAATCTGTATAATTTACTTTTAGTTTTCATCAAAAAATTTAGGAGCCATCAGTTGTCTCAACGAGAGGAATTTAAAAAGTATTAGAAAATCAAAGTAAAATAAAATTCAGGTAAGATGATACTCCAAAGACAAAAAAAAGAAAAAAGAGAGACTGTTATTTATTTTTTTGATTTTGGTCGTAATTTTTTACTCCTCTCATGAGTATTGAATAATTATTACAAAAAAGTTTCCGTTAACTTAAGAAAAATTTATAAGAGACGAATAAAATAGGAGTACCAAAACATTGATGTAAATTTGATGAACATTTGTCCTTTTCAATGACTTATTTTCGTTGTTGATAAACTTGTTTTAATGTTTTGTCAAAATATTTTACTCTTATAATCCATCTCGATGAAACAAATCATAAAAGAAAAAAATATTATGAACTTAAAAAAACCTCACAAAAGAGATTGAAATAAGCGAAACAATGTCTGGTTTTGGCTTATTTGTCTTTAGTAATTTATTTTTTTTACTTTGGATTAGAGTTTCGTATTTACCTTGTCCAGAAAGATCGAAAAAAGTAAAAAAATTTGATTCACAAACTTATAAAAGTACCCCTCAGTCGTTTTCAAGTGTCATTTAAGAAAAGACATTCAATTTTCTGATCATAAATTAAAGTACTTTCATGCATAACTTTTTAAAAAAAATTGCACCAATTTACATGACTAATAAGTTATTGAATTTGATGCAAAGAAATCAAAAATAGTTACGCACAAGAGTACTTTATTTTTTTATCTAAAAATTACACATCTATTCGAAGTAAATATTTAAAAAAGGGACGGGGGAGATAAAAAAAAACAGTAATATGCCAAAACAGAAAGTTTGGCTTGTCTAGGAAATTCAAAGGATGGCCCATGAAAAGAATCATAGCTTGCAAAAAGGCAAAGGGATTATTAAAAAAAACACTCAAAATCTCCGGTGGTGACTCCAGGAATTTGGAAGCGTGTGGTCATTCATAGGATTATAAAAAAAAAATCAAAACCTCTAGTGGCGACTCCAAGAGTTTGGAAGCGTGTGGTCATTCATAAACATCAAATACTAAACAAATTGTTAGAGTGTAAACGGAATTTTGGGTTGTAAAAATAACCATGTGGCTTCCTCAAAAAAATATTTGGTGCTTGTATAGAAAGAAAGGGTACTTTAGTAAAATCTTGATAAAATCTGAGATTTTATCATTTGGAGAAATAGGCCTTAACAGAGACTTTGACAGATGGGAGGTGTTTGTATATTGTTAGAAAAAGTAAGGGAGGTTAATGTATTAAAAACCTTAAGGGAGATTTTTGTACTCCTTTGTTGGAAACTTCAGTGTAATTTTTCCGAAGAACAATACTCAACCAGGTGGGGGTACCATGTGGTATCTGAGGTGGTACCCATAACGCTATATCACAATTGTTTATATCAGTAATCAATGGTCGAATTTTAAATAAACTCTTTTGCTTTAGAAAAAATTTCACCGTCCAAAATATTTTTAGACAATCGGAATTAGCGTTGAGTATTGTCACGCGCTACCCACGCGTAGCCAAGCCAAATTCCCTTGCATAGTTGCATTTACCTTTCCTTTCCTTTCCTTCCCTTCTAGACCCCGCCAGTTCTTTCCACGCCCTTTTCTCTATCCGTATATATACCCCCGCACACGACATTCGCCGACTCTGCCTTTTAGTATTAATCAATTCAATTCACCAATATTAATCAAATCGGATATAAACCCAATTCCGGCAGGCATATCAGCAGGAAAATCTCAAGAGATCTAGAGAGAGAGAGAGAGAGATTCGAAGAGAGAGAAACAGAGAAAGAGATCATAGTAGAAAGATGTGTCTGGTGTTTGTGTGCGATGAGGATGAGAGGGTGGTGGGGAGGCAGCCAGCCCCAGGAGCGTGTCCGTACTGCGGGGGTGCGATTCAAGCCATGGACGTGGAGAGCCAGTGGAGGTTCTGTTTCCTTCCTCTCTATTTCAAGACCAAACGCAAGTTCTACTGCACCCTCTGCGCCCGCCGCTTAATTATCCATTCCTGATCGTAATCGCCTTTTTACATGTAACTGACTCTTCTCCTTAGAAGAAGAAAGAGGATATTCGGTGATGTTTATATATATCTATTTCTGTGTATATGTGTTTGGAATTTGGATTCAATTTTTGTGGGTATGATCAGATGATGATGATGATGTTTCGTAGTAGTACGGGAGGGTGTGTCTGTATAACTACTCTAATAGTACAGTAATTTCTAGTCATCAAGATCAAGATTGAAAACCCTTTGGAGGTGAATTCGCTTCCGAAACGATGATGAAAAAGAGTATGCGTGAACAAATTTTGTGATGTGTTTGGAACTATACGATACATGTAGACGATTTTAGCAACGTGCATTAGACGGCTCTAAACAAATCTGGTTTCATATTTGATTGTGAATTCCAGGAACAATTTTACCCGTTTTATTAATTCTTGAACAAAGAGATGTATTAACCCCAAAATTTTCCAACGGTCCATTCCACTGCTGAATAGGGAGTCGCCTCCCAATTTTCTAGTCTGCTGAGGCTCAAAATTTCAGATCACATACTCTGATTGTGATTCTAATATTATGGGTATTTGTTGGCATCTTGATGATTTCAATGGCTTTTTTTTTACTTTCGGGACGAATAAGGCCCAAGTAAAATCCACTCCGGATCCGCTGTCCTCATTTGGTGTTCCACCCCTACACTGCTGCCAGTGGCACACACTAAAAATCCTTTAATTACTTTTTCTTTTGACAGGAAACACCCATTATTCCATTTCAATCTTCCCTCCGTTGGACTAGTTTCCTCCGGTAGAATACCAAACTCCTTTACTGGGAAAAAAAGAAGACACACGACTCTCTTTCTTTTTTCTTTTCTTTTTTATTCTTCAAAATGGCCTTTCACCTTTTTTTTTTGGTAGTTAATAATAAGTAGGTGATATTGTTTTTTCACTTTAAAGTCTAAACAAGAGTTCTTTTTTTTAGAGTAAATCAAAGATGATTTAATTTCCAGTAGACGTGTTCTAATTTTTTTACTCCAAACACGTGTTTTGGGCAAACCAAGAGTTCTAACCACGTGTTCTGGGCTAAAACCAATTCCATTTTTGCTCCAAGCACCAATTTGCTTTGTTGATAAAGAAAAAAAGAGGAGAAAAACTTGCTCCAAAGCATTACCGACCAACAAAAATTATTGTTATCGTTCAACTTGTAGGGCTCGTCAAACGCTACGCAAATAAATATTTTGATCAACCATCAATGAGCATATAAACTAATTATTTAAAGTGGACGATTCAAGTTCACACATTTATCCTAAAACCGCACATATAGTGTTTAAACAAAATAGTAAAGCCCAAAAATATAAAACTCAAAAAACCACCACAGTTAGTTTGTACACCTTAAGCACCACTTAAAAAAAAAGGCGGCTTTAATGAAAAAAGGGCGGCACCAAGAAATTCTTATTTTATGGTAGTTAAAAAAAAAGGGCGACTTTTCAGACATTTTACTCTGACGTTTTTTAGTTGATGGCATGGACTACGGAGAATAACTCGTAAAATGTAATAAGTCAAAAAGTCACTTAGTAGAATACTTTTAGTTTTTGTTTTTACCCTATACATATTTTTATATGTCAATGTTACGATTTTTTACTTTAATGAAACCGAAATCGAACCAGTCAATTTGTTTTGAAAAATTACAAATTGAACCTGCCAATACTTGAAAAACACCATACCAAACCGATTTTTCGATCTGATTTTTTCGATTATATCAGTTTGATTGGTTTTAGTTTCACCCCTAGATAAGGGTAACATAGACCGGATTGATTCGGTTTTATAGTTGTAAAGACCGCTCGCTAGTAGTCAATAGTAGAAAAAAAACCGTATATTTTGGTCAATGCATTTATATTTATTAATGAATGATAGCATATTTTCACCTTTCAAACTGAGGTTTTGCCACCAAGAGCTTGGTTATCTCCTGATTCTCTCACAAGCGAGACTAGGGTTCGAGCCTTGGCAGAGGCAATTGGGGTTAAGGACTATGGATAGCTTTTAGACCCCCTCTGGACTGACTCACTAACTCCCTCATTGATGTATATCCAATAGCAAAAAAAAAAAAAAAAAACTGAGGTTTTGTCTCAATTTTAAATGATTTCCCCACTGTAAAATTGATCACTAATAATTAACCGACTTTTTCGCGTAAACTAGTCTGCTGAATTATTACAAAAACATTGACATGCTATTTATCGAAACGGAAATGATTTTTGCACCCTCTATTTTATACTCCTTCCGTCTTTTTTTAAGTGTGTTACCTGAGAATTCCAATTATTTTTCTCTCACATCAACTTTTACAACTTTTATATCTACTTTTCATTACTTACCCTTATAAATATAATAATACCCACTAACTTTTTAAAAAGAAATCTATTTTTAAGGGCAAAATAGGAAAATGTATCCGCTAGCTTTTCAAAATACACACTTATTAAGGGACAACCCAAAATAGAAATGTACACACTATAAAAGGGACGGAGGGAGTACTAATTTACACTTCTTTTTTTTTTGCTTTTATTCACATAAATTTATAATATTGTGCTTTTTCAGTATATATTTTTCACACATCAAAGGGTAATATTGTAAATTCATGTGGATCAAGACAAAAAAAAAGAGTGTGAATTATAAAATGGAGGGTGTGAAAATTATTTCACTATGGAAATTACACATACCCCTAATTGTAAAATTGGAATGAGTTTTCCGTGACAAGTGGGTACCAAGTGGTACCCGTGCAAGGCGCATCCGGCCGTCAATTTCGGTTTTGGACGATCCGAAAATAGGAGAAAGAGGGGAGGAGAAAGAGGGTTTAGATCAGGGCCGTTTAATACACTTTAGGACGATTTGGATGCAATATTCAGGTACCACGTAGGCTCGGCCCCGATTGGAATTCATCCTTCGTTGGGTGAAAAAACAGTTAAACCTCTGGTATGGTATCTCGTTACATTTCGCCTCAAAACCATAAACCAGCAACTTACACACTGTAATCTCTTCTCCAGTGGAGAGAGAGAGAGAAGCATGAGGAGCTCTCATCCACCGCCATCGAAATCAGGATTCGCTCACCCCGAAGAAGACATCGACATATCCCGATACGGCGGCGGCGTGTCGGTCGGCGGCGGGTTACGGAAGAAGGCGACGGGAGTGCGGCCGTGGCTCCTGCTCGACGCGACGGGGCAGGCCCAGGTGGTCGAGGCCGGAAAGCACGCCATCATGCGCCGGACGGGGCTCCCGGGCCGCGATCTACGGATCCTGGACCCACTCCTCTCGTACCCGTCCACCGTGTTGGGCCGAGAACGGGCCATCGTCATCAATCTCGAGCACATCAAGGCTATAATCACAGCTCAAGAGGTTCTGTTGCTCAATTCTCGAGATCCTTCTGTGATGCCCTTCGTTGAGGAGCTTCAACGTCGTATCCTGCGCCACCACCACGCTTCCAAATCACAGGTTTCTCTCTCTCTCTCATCGTTTTCATTCTCCTTGTATTGTTGTACATGTGTGTGTTTATCTACCAAAGGGCATTCAATTCGTATTATAGTAGTACACTTCTTGTGATTTGTGAAAGTTACAACTGGTGAAGAACTAAGCAGATATGACTTGACTACTGGAAGCTGCATTAGTAACTCTTCTATTCTATGCGAGTAAGAATTATAGTTTAAGCATTATAATAAATTTAAATATAGTACGATCCTGAAAAAGATTTGGGAGGGGTGGATTTGTAAAGCGCTTTTTGTAGGCTAACGGAGTAAGAAGAAAATGAGGGGTTGGTTAGGTGGTCGGACAAGGTCCAGGTTCGAGTTCCTGTAGCCCCTTATTGGGGCTAAACATATCCATAATACCATCCGCACGTGATGGAACTTTGGTTTCGGTCCCGACATAGGTGTGGTGGGGTCCCTGCAAATAGTGGTGTGGTGTAATGGGGAAATATTCCTTGGCGTACCATATCTGCACTTCCACTTTTTAACCTTAAAAAAAAAAAACAAAAAAAGAAGAAGAAAATGAAGTGAGGTAGTTGAGTGTATTCTATTGGTTCCACTCGCTTTCATTTCCCCCAGTTAATACCTCCACAAATCCATGATTCAGCTTAAGCTAACTCAGTCTCTCCTTTTGTCTTTTTTCTGAGGGAAAGGGAATAACTTCATAGATATTAAGCATCAGTTTGCAAAGCTAGTACAAACAGCAAGATGAAATTAGCCTACTTTAGAAGAACTAAGTGCTAATTCAGTCACTGCTGAACTAGTAATAAAGACTTTGTTTGGATGGATTTGGATTCCAAATGAAGGGATTTGATATTCGATTTAGAAAAAAGTAGAAAAGATGAATTTTATTAGGTGTATAGCTACAATCCATAACGTGAATGATTTCAAATTGCTCCCTGTTAAATGCACTTTCTGTCCCACTCACGCATTAGTATGTCAATGATAATAACTCAAATTTGACTTCATCAGTTATGGACTTGGTTTGCAACTTTGGTCCTCCGCTGCAATTTCTTTGAAATTCATAGCTATCCAAATGAACCCTAGGGTCATTTCAAATCCCTTACACTCAAAAGACATGATTGACTTATACAACTGTCAATCAGTTCCAGACATTTTCGAACACCTGTGGTTGATTTTTTTTTTCCTCCCCTAGCTTTGCGTAGATTGACTTCTTATATATTCTAGTATTGTCTTAAAGTTACTTCTTTAATCCTCAGAAGTCTTGACTGTGTATATGACTTGTTTATGAAGTATTTTTGCTAATTGTTTCCTGTGTTGTGCCAATGGATGGAAAGGAGGGCGATTTCAATGCCGATGATACAGACTGGACAAATTTGTATGATTTGGTAGAGCCACAATCAAGGTCAAATAGCCCTCAAAAGTTTTCCGCAGGCTTCCCAGGAAAAGCTGACGAAGGTAAGGTGGAAGGGAGAGGAGCTTTTGATAAACAAGATGGATTGAAAGTTCTTCCCTTTGAGTTTATTGCTTTGGAGGCTTGCCTTGAAGCTGCTTGCAGTTGCTTGGAAAACGAAGTAAGAACTTTATTACTCCCTTCTTCCGAATTTATTTGACTACTTTGAAGAATCTAACGTATTAAGGAAACATAATATTTGCACTTTACAAACTAGAAATTTCCCAAATGTCTTCAATTCTAATCAGACTTGTCACATCACTTCAAGAGAAAACAGTACTGGGGAAAATTCGTAGGATCTTGATCATTGGGTTTCCAAAATGGACAAACAATTCGTGAGTCTGGGACTTCAAAAAACCAAACAGTAGACAAATAAAATGAAACAGCGGGAGTATTAACTAATCCATCCGTTCGATGTTATTGCTTGTAGAACTTTTTTATTAATGAACTAGTACGTTCATTCATTGTTCAATCATTATAGTTGCTACTGTTGTCATTATTACTGTAGTAACCTTTTCTTTGTTTTTATATTGGGCATTCGATTTGTTTTTCTCTCTTCTTTGTATTGATTTGTACTGGAATGTTAATCCAGGCAAGGACATTGGAACAAGAAGCTCATCCAGCATTAGATAAGCTGACTTCAAAAATCAGTACTCTTAATTTGGAACGTGTGCGTCAGATTAAAAGCCGCTTGGTTGCAATAACTGGCCGTGTTCAAAAGGTAAATGGTATCAGTTTTTAGTAGGGTCCATGATGAATATGGGTTGGAACTTGGAAACATCGCACTAATCTACAAGGAGGTGGTTCCATTTATGGTTAACAGTCAAAAGGCAGATTGGTCTGATTCATTCTGTTTACTTTTGTGGGGCAAATGATACGGCAACAATGGTTTTGTTATTATAGCATATCTGTTGTTACCTTTGCTCTGTACAAGTGGTAATAGCTCAGACCAATAAGCACAAGAACAAGTCCTTGAGGTGGCAGTAGCTCTTGATGCAGGTTCAAGTGTATAAGCTGCCACGTTGTGGACATTATGCCAGTAGTTTTGTATTCAGTTCAACTCGTTACTACCAATTGAGGACTGAAATGAATGGCTATTTTCAATCCTCTCATGTTGTGCTTAGGATCTCATCTTTTACGTAGCTGCTTTCAAGCTTGTGAAAGCAAGAGGTCTGAGATAAGTTGACAACCATCTCATAACGTTAACTTTTCACAGCTTATGAATAAGTGACCAAATTTAGTTGCCACTTACTCGGACAAAGCTTGTTGAGTTGAATAGAGTAAGTTAAGTTAGTGAGTATGGTGTTGAAAGACTGAGATTTTTTTCTCACCCTGGTGTATTCTTGCATTTTCTGAGTGTTCTAATGCTAGTGAAATATTGAAGCACTGGTTTTTCAATCAGTTCGAATTATGATGCTGTTTTGGGTCTTAAAATAGGAGGAAAGATGTTGACACATTGCGCACTCTGAGTGAGAAATTATTTCCCATAATCTGTCGTGGAATATGTCAAGGATTCCATGTTCTCAGGTTCCATTTAATATGTCACCAGAAATTTACTCTCCTCCTATTCACCACCACATGGGCCATACAAGCATTCTCGACTTCTCATTTGACACCAAAAGACTCATTGTGTTTATGAGTTTCTGCTTTTGATTAGTTGTAAGAGTATTCATGAAATTCGTCAGAAACAGCAGAAATAACAGCAGCTATGTGTCATTCTGTTGTTGCTTTGTTTCCGTTTGATGTCCGATTAAACATTCACACAGCTGGGCTTTTCGGCATATTAACTTGACTATTTGTAACATGCTTGTGTGGCCAATTTGTTGGTCATGTTTGTTTGGATTGAAGGGAAAAACAGATGGAGAACATTGCACAGGGGCCGATGTTCAATGGCTGATGTCAGTACCTTGCATGTGTACTGAAAGCTAATGGTTTTCTGGCTTCCTTAAAAGATGTGCTCCCAACAAGTCGTTTGCTGTTTTAGAGAACTGTTTTTCTTGGTTCGCAATGTGGACTACCTTGCTTCTTCCCTTCTGCAAATCAAACCATTTGATGGATGGCTAGCTAAGGGTCCTTGTTTATCTATAATGGGAAGAACTTGGGTAGAGTTGGGGTTGTAGCATTTGCAGTTATAAATCTTTAACTGCTTGGGAAAAGTATGCCAATTGAGGGGTGTGCTTTTAAAATTTTATTGTTTTATGCTGAATATTTTAGTTTATATAAGTAGATGCAAATTAATCAATATCAGTCCACTGTTATATTGGTCAAGACTTGTTTTGTCATATCGTAAGCGGGTATCACTTCATGGATGATTGTAGCAATCAGAGCTTTTGCCTGTTGATCTCTACCGTCAATTCTATGTTTAAGGTTTTCTTTTTTAACGCGTTCCTTTCATGTTTTTCCTGATCAAGATGCATTTATTTCGTTTTCAGGTAAGGGATGAACTAGAACACCTATTAGATGACGATGAAGATATGGCAGAGATGTATCTTACAGACAAAATGGTGCAACAGCACCTTGAAAATTCTTCTCAATCATCTATGGATGAGCATGATGGCATGGATGATGATGTTGCTCGATCCGACATGGATGACAGGCATGTAATATCACTGCATATTCCTTTATCGTTCTGGGATCCTCAATCTAGGCTCATAAATTATATTTCTTGTAGTACATCAGGACTCCTGCTGAAATTTCGTTGGACGTTAATGGGGGCTCCACCAGTTTTGAAGGCAATGTCAATAATATTGATAACACTCAAGAACAGCTCTATGCCGCGTCTCTTAGAAGAGACAGTCATGGGACCCACACTAGTACCACCCATAGTGTCATAAGCAAGCATCTTGATGTGGAGGAGCTTGAAATGCTCCTGGAAGCATACTTTGTTCAAATTGATGGTACATTAAATAAATTGTCAACGGTACGTGCCTCACCGTAGCACTTAATTTCCTTTATGCTTTGTTCTTAATCAACTGTTGCACTGTTCTCGTTTAAAAATCATCCATCTTTGCTTGGTAAATGCCATCCTTGGTTGTATCTGGATGAAAAGACCTAAATAACAAAGGCTTTATCTACAAGAGGAAAGTGTTGCTAGTTGGTTATGAAATGAATGAGAAAGTTGATGATCTACATGATCATAATTGGTATGAAGGGATTCGTCAGTTGGTGGTTTGTGCTGTAGTTTTCTGTACAGTTTTAAGTTTTAAGCTTTAAGTTTACTTGTAGTAGAATGTTCATGTGGTTCTCTAAAACGAATTTCAAAGTTCTTCAGACGTAAAATGTTTATGAGACAACCATACTTGTAAGTTTTCAGCCATTTTGTGGGTGTAGAAGGTTAACTGGAAAAACTCTAAACATGTTATTCCTTTTCAAAAACGCTGTCACAATTCATTTATCTGATTGGCACTTTAAGACTCATGCTTGGAGGACTCGTTCAACATTCAATCAATAGCACCAGGTCTTTATCTTTAGAGGAGCCAAGACTTTATGATAGTTTTGCTCTCTTTTTTCTTTTGTTAGGGTATGTATTATGTTATTTTGCCAAAAAAAAGCTCAAAACATGGCCGAAATCGGCTTGTTCTTCTTTTGATGCCTTATTGTCACGTTGACTTGATAGATGTCTTCATATATCAATTTATGTGAAGTCAAACACCACCGCTTTCATTTTCCTGAACTTGATAGTATCTATTACGCATGTTTTGAGATGAACAATCTTTTGTTGGTTTGGGTGGTATGGGAAGCTGAGGGAGTACGTTGACGACACAGAGGATTACATCAACATTATGCTGGACGACAAACAAAACCATCTCCTTCAAATGGGTGTCATGTTGACAACGGCTACACTCGTAGTGAGTGCATTTGTTGTCGTCGCTGGGATTTTCGGGATGAACATCAAAATCGATCTTTTTAACGATGAAAAAGCTGGGATGCAAGAATTCCTGTGGACTGTTGGTGGCGGCGCTACTGGCAGTGTATTCTTGTACGTGATCGCTATTGCCTGGTGTAAACATAAACGCTTGCTGGAGTGATCATGAACCTGTTCCCTTCTGTATCCACAAATTCATGTGGACTCTTGCAATGTTACATTCATTGTACTCTTGGTGTATACAAAATTGCTGTAATTTATTTTCTGTTCGAGATTCAATAAAGGATTTTGGTTGAAAGATTCTGCGATAGTTGGAATGATGTTTTATACACCCTCCGTCCCTTTTATAGTTTTTAACTTCCCAATTTGGGTTGTCCCTTAATAAGTGTGTATTTTGAAAAGTTAGTGGATATATTTCCTATTTTGCCCTTAAAAGTATATTTCTTTTTGAAAAGTTAGTGGGTATTATTATATTGATAATGATAAGTAGTGGAAAGTAGATGTAAAAGTTGATGTGAGAGAAAATAAGTTAGAATTACAAGGTAACACACTTAAAAAGGGACGGAGGGAGTAGTTTCTTAGTCCATATGATATCGAATGGTGCTTATGCTAGAACCTTACGCTAGCTAGAACCTGTTTTCCAAAATACTTTTTCATTTCTAATCGGCTACTTGGAGTACTCGAATAGCTGAATTATCATCTTTGTTCAAGATATTGTTGATTTTTTCTTGAAATATAGTCAGAGTATTGCAGTTTGCGATTTCCAAATGAGTGACGTTTAACTTGCATGATGCGCATGCTACCAGGGCGGATCCATAATTCAACAATTAAAGTTTTCAATGTATGAAATATTTGGGCATGAGAAAATGTTACGAAAGGGGGTAGGAATTGAAGTCTTCTGCAGATATTACTCACTGTTTGGTCACATGTTCACATAATGCCCAGATAAGTCACTTTTGTTAGTCGAGGCTGGCTACTTTTTTTTATTAGGGGTCTGATTTGGGTTGCCGCCAAAAAGGCAAAAAGGTGGGATATTTGGTTTAAAACGGACAAGGCTTGTCCTTATTATAAACAAAATTGTATAGGGACGATTTTGAAACTTGCCACAGTATATAGGAACCCAAAAATTAGTATTTACTAGTCTTGGGGCACCATGGGTCACATAATGGCCGGTGCGATGAGAGAGATACGAAGAAGAAACCTAATTTTTGAAATTAGGTTTTGGGCTGTTGAAGATGAGAAACTTTAGAACTGAGACTAGAGAACAATTTTAGATTCATACAATATTAATCCATCGAAGGATGAGAACAAAGTTAAATGACCTATGCATGCTTGTTAAGTTTTCCTTTCTTTCTGAAGAACACGATAATATATGCATAATAAACTTTTTTTTTTTTTGAACTGCAAAAAAAATTGGAAGGGGACAACCAGCATAGCAACTTCTCTTGGGCGTAACCATAGGGGTTCCCGACCCGCTGTGAAATATCCGCTTCGAGCCATAGCTTCTGTTCGGAAGGACAGGCCGACAAAGGACCTTCTCCACTAGTTCTGTAGTTGACGGGACTCGAACCTTGTCGGATCGTGTACGATATGGAAAAGCACTTAAGTGATAGCCATACCTCTATACATAATCTTTTGTTACACTACAAGAGCAACTATTTTCATACAGGGAGAACAGAGAGAGGAAGTTGTATGTATCCAAGAGAAACAAAGTATGAATTCAAGTTCCACCGTCCACTTTATACAAGTACCAATGATTTCAATTTAAAATTTCTTATTTTAAAAAAATTCAAAAAAAAAAAAAAAGAACTTTACTTCTGTGTTTGCAAAACTGCACATGTTTTCAAGATGGATACTTAGAAAGAGGCACAATGGAATATCAAACCGATCCAGACATTTCATCATTTTACTTGTGTTTGTTGTATCCAATAGTTTTCAATGGCATCTATGAAAAACACAATCAAAATGAACTCAACCAAATAGTTGTACCAAAATTAATTGGTTTTATTTGGAGGAAAGCCTGCATTTTTTAGAATGAAGGGGCTTTTATACTCTACAAACATGAGCAAAATTTTAGTGCAAGGGAAAACGCCTGATGCCCCCAAAATTTTATTCCGGTAAACCATCTAACCCCTGCTCCTATTATTATGAGGAACACATGAATGCTACGATCAAAACAAACAATACCAAACCCAAAATGTACCTCATCTTGATTGACCATGGGGAAATTTAAACTAAAAAACAAAACGTTAATCGCCTCAGAGCAACATCGACTCAGGATTCTCAATGTAGCCTTTAAAAGCTTTCAGCCATTCCGCACCAATTGCACCTGAACACAAAGCAAAGGTGAATGGATGTAGTAGGGTTTTATTAACCCAAACGACTAGAGTAGACTACGGGTAATTTCAAATTTAGGAAGTCTGTTCAGAAGCAACTTACCATCAATAACACGATGATCACAGCTCAATGTTGCAGACATGAAAGAAGCAAACTTGTATTGCTCTGAGCCCGAGCTAGGTATGACCCTCTTCTCAGCTGTTCAAGAAAATTTAGAGATGAGGATGGTCTTAAAATAAAATGAAAAGAAGAGAAAGAACGAAAGTAAATAAGATGAAAAAGAAAAAACAACTGAAAAATACAAGAAGTTTATAACATATCGATATCAATTTTTCAAGAATAAGCAAATACATGAAATTTTATAAATGTCCTCAATGAAATTTCATGTATTGAAGTCGTAGCATAATAGCCTCATTATCAACGCATGCTATCAAATACTCTTGCATGTTTCTCGATGCACATAACCAAACATTTGTCTGTGCAATGATATAATTATATGGTGGGTTGGGTTAAATGATCAACTATGTAACGAGTTGGATTGAAGTTAAATTCGATAACCGGAGTAGTAAGTCTGCTAATCAATGATTTTAAGTTCTTGTTTAAGAAGAAAACATTAGGGTGTCAATTATTCTATTTGGCATAGTCTATGACAAACTCTGACAAAACCTACATACACGTTTACATCAATATTTTTCTGAGTTTAGTCTTCCTCGTTGAGGCGGTGGTCATGGTCAACTGACCACCCTAGAGTCTATATGCAGCCGCCAATGTTAAAAATAAACCAAATGCGTGCACTAGGTGGCCATCTTACCAGAACCAACAGCTAGAATGCCTGCTTGAGGAGGGTTAATGATGGCACAAAATTGTTTGATGCCAAAGGGCCCTCCCAAGTTTGACACCGTAAATGTGCCTCCCTGCAAAAGGAAAAATAGTCAAGTACAATGAGCCAAGGCGACCATCTGCTGATATTTAAAAACATGAAGCATTGTTTAACCTCGTAGTCTTCTGGCTTCAAGCTGTTCTCCTTGGCCTTTTGGGCCAACAGTTTGACATCATCAGAAATCTTCGATAAACCTTTCTTGTCGGCATCCTACAATACCAAAGGCAGGGTAGTGACAAAAAGACAAAAGTATTTAGATTACCGAGGCATAATACTAAATGCCAACAACTTATTTGAATACCAAAAACAGTGGGATTAGTGCATATATACAGAAGGGTGAGGGGCCAATGACGCTAAAAACAAGCTAGCCTGAAAGCAATTGCATTAATCTATAGCACTAAGTCTTGAATTGTCATGACTCACCTTGATTACGGGAACAAACAATCCATTGTCTGTCTGCACCGCAACATTGATATTCACATTGTTATACCTGATTATTTTGAACCACAAAAAAAAAAACACATCACATCACATCAAATGACACAAATAAATAAAATAATGAGGCTTCCAGCATGAAAACTTACTGTCTAATATAGTCATTTGTCCATGAACTATTGCACTGAGGAACTTTTCGAAGAGCCAAAGCAGCAGCCTGCATGAGTAGTTCTACCTCAGTTAGCTTATCAATAAATTTCCTAGACAATCAGAAATATAGAGAAAAACTTGGGTGCCGGACGGGTACCACATGGCGGTACCGTCGCGCATCTTGGCCCGCCCAAAAGTGTTTTGGACGGTCCAGATTTTAAAGAGAGAAAGAAGAGATAGAGGAAGAGGAGAGAGAGAGAGAGAGAGAGAGGGGAGAGAAATCCAAACCGTCCAAAACACTTTTGGACTGCTAAGATGCACGACGGGTACCGTCATGTGGTACCAGTCGGGCACCCAAGTTCTTCTCAGAAATATATGCCCAAAACCACCGGAAGATCTCACGTTCCTAATTGTCAAACATTATGTTTGAACTAGAGATTCTGCCATTTAAGGAACTTACTTTTACGAAAAGTAACTTTCTGCTACCAGGAGTTTAATCTTGCAAACAATGCTCTGCGCAGTTATAAACTCCCGCATACATCCTTAACAAACACTAAAAGATACAAGTACAAACCCACTTCTTTCGAGACATAGCAAAGCAATGCACTATCAGTTCCAGAGGCAATAAAGTCCACTCTCCTATGAATGTTCATTAAGGATTTTATGATTCTGCTAGGGATTCAGGATGAAAAAGACTAAGACAACCAAAAAGGTCGAACTATTTCAAGAGAATCAGACATACCTTAATTACAAGATCATTGATCGAGATTCTCTTTCCACCTGAAGCTTCCTGTATTGAGTTGAGTTGGCTCCTTAATCTGCAGGTAATAGCAATTCAGTTTCTCTAACCTCATTCGAAAGGTTGTGTTCTCCAAACAAAGTTTGACAACTACTCACTCCATTAGCTTGTCAACACATGTATCTACGGTCAAATAATAATGCGGAATGGTTTGCTTCGATAATAACAACCGTGAAGCTGTGACCTGTAGAAATTTCACCAATGGTGTGAATCAGAAATTTAGGCACGGGAGTGCAGCGAGTAAGAGTCTGTGTACTGAATTTGTCAAAAGAGAGCTAGGTTATGATGCTGGCACCAGAATTGACCATATGTGATACCTTTCTTATCTGAGAATGAGGTATATCTGTGTAATCTAAGGATGCAGCTGCTGCTGTGTCAACTTTAGGTGCAGCCTTTGAAACTCCCTTCTCTCCAGAAGCTATACAACAGAGAGAACCAAAAAGTTAGTCATACATTAGGCTGAGTGAAAATTGAAGGAAATTGCAAGTGAAAGAGGCAAGGAACCGACAGATTACAAGTGATAACTAGGGCTGCACAAAAAATGCAGTAAACTGTGAAACCGGAACGAACCATACATTTTCATCCCGATCCGGGAATTAATGGTCCGGACACGGATTCAGAAATTAGAGAACCGTGAGATATAGTTCGGTCCATGGTTTTTTGTTATGGAACTATAGATTAACCGAACCGAACCGTGATATATTTATATTTATACATGTAAGTATATAGAGTATTTAGTAAATATTTTACTTATATGTGTAAAATGTAAATTATTAAATTATAAGTTATAACTGTATAACAAATTAGTTTTGTATAATTAAAACCTAAGGGGGTAAAGTGTAGTTATAATGCTTTGATGTTGGAATCTGGAATTTGGCAGATGTTGGAATCTGGAATTAGAAATTTGGTCACTGCATCATGAAAGAATTTGGTTGCTTTTTTTTTTTTTTGCTTTTTGGTGGTTGCTTTTTTGGTGGTTGTTTGCTGCACTATTAGCAATGATGATGAATGAATTTGCTGCACTATTAGGTGTGGAATTTATATGTAACCCGTGGATAAAAACCGGAACCAAACCGTGACTAGCAAATTGGTTCGGAATCGAACTGTAGGACTTTTGGTGACACGGATTGTATTTTCTCAGAAACGTGACTTGCAGTTCGGTCCTCGGATGACTAAGATTCCAAACCGGTCCAACTCAACCAATTGGCAATGAATGGAGAAGCCGCCTAGGCTCATGTACTAGTGTTTGGATGTTATAACTAAGCAATGTGGGACAAGCTCTAACACTCTCCCACATGTGTGACCCCTGACCCCCGTGCGTGGAGAGACATTGGGATCACAACGAAACAAGTTGCACTTATGGCACAAACAACAGGGTAATCAACCAAGAGAGTCTTGTCCTGAGTCTTGTCCAAAAGCCTCCAAAACCTAGCTTTGATACTATGTCAAAGCATCCAACTCAAAACCAATTGGCAATGAGTGGAGAGGCCGCCCAGGCTCATATACTAGTTTTTTTACGCTATAATTAACCAATGTTAGACAAGCTCTAACAGGCTATAAATGAAGAAAAGCACCAAATCCTTGAAACACAACAGTAATGTTAGAAGCAAAACAAAGTACCTAAGTAATCTTCAATATCAGCCTTGACAATGCGTCCATCAGGACCAGTTCCTTTGATGCTTGAGAGTGGAACCTACAGTTGCGAATGCATAAAAAATATCAAAACCCAAATTCAGCTATGTTGGCCTCCTATTTATGGGATTGTTGGCAAAACAGTAGGGAACAAATCTATATAATTACCTTGTTATCTTCTGCCAACTTTCTTGCCAGAGGGCTAGCAAAAAGGCGATCTTCTGCTGGAGAAGGTGCAGAGGCCTTAGTAGCCTTTGGTTCTAGTGATGTTGAAGGTTCCTCTACTTTTTCTTCTTTGGGTGGAGCTGATTCAGACGACCCTATAGCTGTAGGAGCATCACCTGATTTTGAAGGTTCATAATCTTTGAATTTTGCAATATCCTCCTCGTCTTCCACAGTTATTGCAATTACCTATGGAGCATATATAAGAAAAATCGCAATGCTAGAAAAGAATACCATCTCTTTGAAAACTTAAAGTCAGATAATTGACTTCACCAGGCTTGACACAATCTACTATGTCAAAAGCATGCTCATGGCACGTTAAGCGACTAAATCAAAAGGACTTTAAGATGAACAAAAAATGTTTATCGTTTAGATTGATTTCAAGCTCAAAAACCCCTTGTTTCGCAAAATCTGTTTCTGTTTCAGCAATCTACTAAAAAATACTGAAAAATTCTTAATAGGTTGTCTTCCCAACAACCCTTTGGTTCAGATTTTGGGGAAGTTGATCCTCAAAGTGACACCCAATTGTCCAATAGTATCCGACTTAAATAATCCACATTAAGTGTTGAAAATGTAGTCAGAATAAGCTAATAAAGCAGTGGGGTACTTCAGTATTCTAAGCACTTTCTCCAGGAAGGACATAATGTGCATGATAACTTTCCTTAGCAGTGAGAACCACCTAATTGCAGACTTGCAGTCATGAGACAGATGGTCCATTTACTTCATTTCAAATTTGAGTAGAAAAAAAAAAGATGAAGAAAAAAGAGTACACAGAATGACGAATAAGACCAAATTGGGGTACCACACAGAAGTAATACCTCGCCAACTTTAATTTCTTTTGCTCCATCTCCACGTACTATCTTAGCAAGATACCCTTCCTCCATGCATTCCATCTCAACTGTTGCTTTATCCTTCAATATCAAATGGGAGGATCATGCGATGCTAATTTACGTGATGCTAATTTACGCGATCATCATGTCACTACAACAATAACTTTGTCATCCAGAACCAATAGAAAGAGCAAGGACCCACCGTTTCAACTTCACAAAGTACTTCACCAGGAGTAACTTTATCACCTTCTTTTTTCAACCACCTTGCAATATTACCCTGTGTAGCAAGGGATAAAAAAAATCATTCAGGAGGAAATCGCAGATAGCGGGACAGCAAGTGCTAGCCACATCTAGCACTGTGGTTTTGGATTTGTGTCAAGGAAATTATCATCTCCACAAACAATGTGGAGGTACAGCTACCTACCAACTACCTCTCCCAGAGTACTGGATACAATCTTTTTTTACTTACAAGAAAATAATAGATCTAGAAGTGTGTGCTTAGTTTTACTTAAATATACTACATGCCTCTGTCATTGTTGGTGAAAGAGAAGGCATCCCAATCTCCTGGTGTGCAGGAAGGCCTGCAACAAATCGTGGCAAAACAATATGATTCTGAAGTACATGCCCAAAGCACAGAAAGATCATCATTTTCAGATCGAAAAAAGGACAGCATGCGACAGAATAATTCACAAAAATTACTAAATTATACGCTAACGCTAACTGAATTCACAACTCACTACGCTAAGAGAGGAAAGGGGATCATGAAGGTGAAAATCACCATAGTATGTATTACTGGCACTGCTTCTAAAAAACAAAAAACTGTACATATCCATTTTCTTAATTTTGCAGAGGGCTTCGGCCTCCATCTTGTATTGAATTCATATCCAGAGAGGTTAAGGCCTTTTGGCAACTTCAATATATTTACTTTACCAATCCAAAAAAACAAAACTTGCAGAAGAAAGTTAATAAATTGGAAGCAAATTTGACTGCATTTGAAGTTGTGCTTTTGGTACCAACTAACAATATAGTAAAAGGTCATTAGACATCATAAAAATAAGCACCTGACCCCTGCACTTCCCGTCCAAACGGAGGTCAGTACACGACCCTGACAATTTTGGGATTAAATTGTTGCAGGTCTAAGAAGCTTTGGTAAGGCACAAGATAGGGGCAAGATATGCAGACACATCATTTTCCAATTTTGGAGACAAACATTTTGAACAGAATAACACATAAAAAACTATATTTGATGAGAGACGAGTTGGTTATTCAACTTACCAGATGTAGTCCCTGAGAGAACTCAAAATATGGGGAAAGAGGGACTTATAAAAGAAAAAATATATATATATATAGGGGGAAAGAGGGAAAATAGAGAGCACTGATAAAGTGCAAGGCCAATATTTGATGAGAGACTTCAAGCGAATGTGTTTTAATTGATTCATGGCCTCATAGGCCCCACAGACAACCTCGATTGAGCAACTCACCGAGCCTCAATGCATCCCAGTTATTTTATCAAGTATTCTTTCTTTGGTTTCATGTCGTATTCAGTTCTGAATAAAACGGCCAATAGATAAAATTACATTTCTTGAGGCTTATGTTACATGGATCTTCATTTTAGCTGAAGTACCCGTGTCGATGTGTCCGACACACATATCCATTCTGGACACTTGGATATTCTAGGTGTTATAATATTTACAGAAAAAGAAAATCAAAATAGCTAGAAAAGCGTTATTTCAAGTCTTTCACATGGGTAGAAAATAGCAAAAAACACATTTCTCCTAACCCCTTCTTGTTTAAATACAATAACAATACATAATCTAAAAAATTTATGCAATACATACTACAAGCAAGTGTTCAGGACGTGTCCCCGTACCCGCACCCAACTAGGGGACACATATCGCAATATCCTACGATTTAAGTTTAGGAAGGTCCGAAGCTTGGACTCGCACCCGCACCCAATATGCGCACCCAAGTCCGCGTAGCATAGCTTGAGGCAAGTAGCAAGGAGCTAACAGCAACATACATTAAGATAAATCTTAGAATTTGCCCATCAGGGCGGAGACTTTTTTTTTTCACAAGTGTCCCATCGAAGGAGAAAATAACAGCTTACTGAGAATTGAGTAGCTTTGACACAAGATTGACAGAAATTACAAAAGACTAATTGCACTAATGATTGGATACCGCCGTATTAATGGCATGATATTTATGTCATCACTCATCACTTACAAGAACATCTCCCAAAGTGACCAATCTTTACAATCGACTATTGTTTGTACGAGTTAAAAATGTTTGGTGGAACTTACCTGAATCAGTCGAATAGCCTCTCCTGGGGTTCCCCAGTAAACTGCCAGCACAACATAAAAAATCAGGTGTTCGGTTCATAGAATTTCCAATAATAAGTGGCGTGTGCATAGACAGCAGTCACAGCACAAAAGATGTTTTCTAAACACACTAGCGCTCATAGTACCCTTTGTTGAACACCAAACTAGGTATTAGAGTCTCCGTTTTCGTTGTTGTCCTCAGAGCATTTCCTCCAGCTACTCCTGCTGATAATGCCTGAATAAAATGGAGCAAGAGAGCTCATTGTCAATAGGTGAGAGCTTCAAAATAGATTGTAATGTAACTAAGAGCACAAAAAAAGAACGATAACAGTGTGTGTGTGTGTGTGTGTGTGTGTGTGTGTGTGTGTGTGTGAGAGAGAGAGAGAGAGAGAGAGAGAGACCTTGAAGATGGCAGGATTTCTTGCTTTATTATGAAAGATATCTGTACGGGAAGTGCACCTATTGGATGGTTGACAAACTCCATTTCTTCCTTGATACACAAGACCATTTTTGCGGGCCACCAAAATATCTGGAAGATAACAAGGATTATAAGGAATAACAAGCAATAAAGCTCAAAAAATCCTGAGCACCACAATTATCATACCAAATAGGCAGATTTTTGCTATTAATTGCTTGAGTAGAAACAATAATTGATAAGATGAAGGTCCGAGGCATACGAAACCTCAGGACACGACTATTGTGGCATAATCAGATAATTGACAGGTACAGCACTAGGATGTGAAACTTTGGGGATCCAAACTCTTTAATGTTGAAATCATTATTCGCCAAACTCGACAACAATCCAACAGGGCCAACCAAATACTATCGTTGTCAAATTACCCACATCAAACTAATGTAAATTCCATACCTTGGAAAGAATATGCATGTAAAACAGAGTAGTAGCTCCGCCCAAAGAAATACAACTCTAGAAATTACCATTGAATTAAGTTATTAGATATTTGGACATAAATGAAATGTCAGATCACAGGTATTCACGAATACAAGATGTGTCCCAAGGTTAGACTCAACTTCAATAAGAAAATACAAAAAAGACAGTACAAAGTGAGATTTTCATCATCTCCCTAGAGTTTGCCAGCATATTCCTGAATTTGCCACAAAGACTAGCACAGGTTCATCAGAAAACTACTTGACCAAAGACTCCAAACATAGTGTGTGTTGCTCCCTGGGGAGGTAGTGTGTCTAACGTGAGGTAATTATAAGGGTTGTCTAGTGAGGGCTGTTTATGTAATATCCATCATGAAAAATCTGAATGGATAGCCGGACCTTTCATGCATCTTTTGGGTTTTGGGAAATTTTCTAAAACAAATATAATGTTTTGGGCTGTGAGAGAAATATTTTTCCTTTTAGGGGTTTAAGTGCAAGTTTTAGTTGGGTTCTTACAAATGCCTCTTTAATTTTCTATAAAAAGGGGTTGGTCAGTGTTGATATAGGTCCAGGACATGGACTTTCCCTCTCATTATGATGTCAACATGCACAAATGTATTTATATCTTATAGACATACAGCTTCCAATGTTCAAGCTTGTAGCAGCTATTTGTGATCAATTCTTGTTTTAGTTTCTGATTCCAAGTGGAAAGCACTTACGTATTTTGGTGTACTTACCTACCTTTTGTTGTCGTATTTGTCCATGTCCCAGACCTATATCAACACACAATAGTTAAACAGCTCATGTTTGCAAGATACTTTCTTTGGCACAATAAATAGCACGGTAGTTACTTCAATGAATTTCACGTACTTCAAAAGTATTTTGGACCACATTCATACAACAAGCTAAGCACAACAATCCTCGATCATATTCCCAGCACATTGACATCGGGTAGGATTTACAATTTACTTCACTAGATCAGCTATTTACATTTGCTCATTACATATTTGTAAATGGAAAAACAAGGAAACAAGTATAACAATCATCAAACCTATCACTATCCGGACAAGAACTAGAATCCAAGACCTGGTACTTACCATCTTCTATGCTAGAAAAGAGACGTTCACCATTTGAAAACCAACGTCCCAGGATGGCCTGTCTATGCCGCGGCAAGCGTTGTGCATTTCTCAACTGCAAATGATAAGAACACACAAAGAATCAATTGAAATTTATAGAACAACCATTCATAGAACAAACAGCATACAGTTAGTGATTTAGTGTAGGGTTTATTACAGATTACCCCCTTAAACTATCACCCTTATTCACTTCACCCTCCTCATCTAAAACATGCTACACCTTGCCCCCTCAATCTATCATTTACAATCACTCATCCCCTTCTGACAGTTTTTCGTCCAGATTTGAGCGCAAGACTCCGTTATGACATGCACATATGAACTATTATGACAGAAATGACGCTTTCCACTGAGATATCATGTTTTACAACTCCTAATTAAAATATTTCGAAATTCCCTTTTAATCTTGTTTAGGTACATCCCTTAACTCAAAGCATGCTGTATTATTCGTCGCCTGAGGCCCACTACGGTTCCCATTGTGGTGATCCTATTCATTCAGATGTAGGCTTCAATGTTTAAGTCATGTTTGATAACTTAATTTCCAACAAAAAAGAGGGCCTGCTGAGTCGGTCATTTTGGGCATTGGGGGTCTGCTGAAAATCTAACTCTGTGCAATGTCTAGAATGTACCAAATAGATGTGTTGAGCAGTCTCCTAGCGCTGCTCTTAGCTTCAGTTTTGGTCCGAGTTTCTGTAGGTTGTTTTATTTGCATTCTTTATATTCCTTACAGGCTCTCAAGGATTCCCTTGGCCATGTGTTTTTTGGTAGTTTTCTTTAAGAAGAATCACTTCACCTAAAAAACAATCAACTTAATGAGGCATCCGCAGCTACCTGAAGTGAGGAAGTAATACATTCATCTTGGGAAAATGAAGAGTCATAATTTTTACCCTTGATTTTTTCAAGACAAATATGATTTATGCATGCACTAATTGATGTCCGGTCAATTTGGAATGTTGCCCAAACTATGTATACATCATGGCCGATTGATGTTAGTATCATCAAATATAGAGTGTGTGTGTGTGCCGGGGCGG